>OZ025253.1:37224241-37366930 GCA_964019135.1 Arenicola marina | reverse complement strand
AGCAATATTTACACTATGGAGAATTCCTGAATTATAAAGAAACATGCTAAACTATGTATATTACGCCCGGGTATTGCAGTAGTTGGGTGTAAGGCATTGAAGAGATCGAGATAACCGTGCTCTATGCCATATTTGAGAACACATGGGCTAAACAGGTTTCATTGTGCCACTGGGTTGGTTGGTTATTCAGGACGCTTTAACCACTGTTGGTCATATCACGTCAATGGAGAAGGAGGAGTGGAGCCATGTCCCCGGGGTAACCCCCTACTCTTTACGAAGAAAGATATGGGATCTTTATCCTGCGATCACAGAGACATGGCCACAGCAAGGCTCGAACCACCGACCCACGTGCCGTTAGGCTCTCAGGTGACCAAAGCACTCAATGCGAGCGCTCTTGCCCACTGAGCTGTCGCGCCGGCCCCTTGCCACTGGGGACAATTAGATTGATTTAAAACTCCTGTTCGCATGTACATATGTCTTCAAGAACTATTTCGCAGGTATGTCGGACTACAACCCCTCTTGTTACCACTAGCACGAAGAAAAGTCTTTCAAACATAAATTGCATTTCTCGTTTCCGAAGGAAGTGTATTAGTTGACTCACGCCACACACCAGATCAGTTAAGAGCTATAAGACTGAAGACTCTTAAATATTGTAACGAATATTCCATTAATATTAATGTATATTTGTTTATTTGCATAAATGCATAGATTTATTTGCTTTCATTTTATTTGATAAGCAGTAACATTCTGCACATATGTTATTTCGTTCTATATGGACCTCTGCACGACTTTATTTGCAAATATTCTTTAACTATTGATTAACAATGTTTAAAAAATTGTCCTCTCCATTACAAAATCATGTCTGCTGTCTTGTCACCAGTGTCACAGTACATTTTCTTGTATTATAAAAGAAGAAATTATTATCATACACCCATTGCATAGCAATAGTGTAGTTATTACAAGAATAATTGTGTGTTGTTTATGCTTCTCAAAATGCCCGTGTTGCATATTCCGGTGCCAACTTCATAACTTATGGTAAAGATAACAAAACAATGCATGTTACGAACTACAACATCTCCATTAATATCAGATCAATTGCATAGAAGAATATAATTACACGGGTACTCAGGTACTTTTCCACCTTGTTGTAACAAAGGTGGGTGCGTTGTTAAACAAAAGTCCTCTCCAGAGCAAACCCATATCTGCTCTCTTGTCTCTATGATGCTATGCACGATTGTGTATAATAAGGGTGAAATTTAATACAAAATACTGAATACATAACAGGGGTATACTTTGCTGTAAGACTATTTAGTATTTGAAGAGTGCATATAAGGGTAAAGTAAGTTTTTATGCTGCTAAAAATAGTTTAGTTCAGCTATTACTGCTTTCATAAAAGATTTATGTTTATTAAAGATTACAAAACCACACACTTTAGGCTCCAAAATGTGCATTAGCATCTGATCAATAGCATAGAAGAATGTAGGTTATATGGAAGACCATGCCCTATCCCCCCTTGTTGTAACAACATTGGTATGTTTCTTGTTAAACAAATGTTCCCTCCAGACAAGCAATTTGACATCACTATTTCAATGAAGATTTTAACAGGGTCGCTGATAACCCCACGCCTCAAAATTTTACAAGGTACCAGCACATCTCCTGAAGTTCTCAGGCCAATGGCGTTTTATGAAATTCAAATAGTTTGAAATTTTACCATCTGTGAGACTATAATGGTTCGGTTAACGTGAAATCGCCCTTTTGTTCCGTACTGCTATCATTGAATGTTTCATGGTGTGTTGCAGTCCACTTCAGACGGCATGTAATAAGCATTGGTTAAAAATGGCTTGCAGTCAGAACATTTACACCTAAATCATTTAAAACAACTGGGTGTCATTTCACTAAGATCTCGTAACTTTGGCTCGTAAAATTTCAAAATCGTATTGCCATCCCGAAGATAAATGAAAAATGTTTTATTTATCATCAATATATGGAAAACACGTTTTTGAATAATATTGGCTGAAAATAAATTTCACGAAGACGGCTGCCCCCCAGTAATCGCAGTATAACGCTCATTTCCGTTGCTCGTAAAATTCGGATCTGTCGTTAAATTAGCATGTAAAAGATACGGTTACGAGCTCGTAACTCTTAGTGAAACGATCCCCTGAACTACAATATATGTGCAGGAGCGAAACGACATTGCCATATGTATTGCTTTATATATATGTGTTTACTTCATCATATTCATCAAATATCTTCTTCCAATCAGTCTCTGTGAATTTTACTATCCATGCAACCATTTTTAACATTGTAAAATTCTCTGAATCTGAATCTGAATCATTCCTCATGTCTGACCTGTGGGGGAAAAGAGAAAATAGAATGCAAAAGCAGTAACATGCATTCTTGTTAACTATAAAGTATCAGTCCACTTTAAGAATATTTCTACTGAATATAATATGAAAAATATACTGTTATCTGGAATGTGATCAGCAACAACTATATATATAAATATATATATATATATATAAATATATAAATATATATATATATATACATATATAACTATATAGACGACATTAGGACAACGGCTGGAATTAGGTAAACCGGAGGGTATTAGGTCAACGGCGCTATATAAATCACTCAGCCATCGTTTTTGTGACTTTTTTTTATTAATGTATTCATTTGGGCGTAATTAACTCTCAGGCCAATTATTATTCATTTCTGTTGCATATTGAAAGTTATATGGTCGTGCGTGGTCCTAAGACCGTTGACCTAAAACTGTTGTCCTAATGTCAAAAGTGTTCTACAACACAGACGACCTTAGGTCAACAGATTGACTTAATACCATATATGTTTCGCGTTGTCTTAATACCGTATATATTTCGCGTTGCCTTAATACCGTATATATTTAGAGTTGCGATAATACTACATGTTTCGCATTGCCTTAATACCGTAGATGTTTCGAGTTGCGTTAATACTACAGATTTCGCATTGCCCCGCATATCTTTCGCGTTGCCTTATTACGGTATAAGTTTCGGGTTGCCTTAATACCATATAGAATTATGATCTAAATGAATACGATTTTAGTCATTGATTATAATCTTTATACCAGGCCCAAGCCGGGGAGACAATTGATAAGACTATCGTGTAAGTCTTGTACGTCAGAGGTATGTAAGAGACTGCGCATTATAAATCAGAATAATATAGCAAAAACAATTATGATGCATCAGCAAGATGTATTTATCAAATTTTGATCATTGTCTGAAATGTGAGGTTCACGGCAGTGAGGTAATTAATCTGAGGGCAAGCAGATACAACAATACATGGAGTATTAGAAATGGAAACTTTTATTTCTTCATGCTACAGAATATGAAAATAATGCAATTGACATGATAGAAGATAATATAGCACAAGAGCGTATCGTGAGTACGAGAATACGGAAGCGGGATGATCAAATACCCCGGTTCCTACGCCTAATGTATTCCTGCCTGCTGCCCCCCACCCCCCTGCACCCGCCGCCGCTTCCTACGTCAAATGTACTCCTGTCTCATGTCCCCCATTCCTTCGCCTAAAACACTCCTGCGTCCTACCGTCCCCCGCCCCGGGCCCTACGCCTAAAATACTCCAGCTTCCTACCAACCTCCCCCTCCACCAAGCCCCTGGTTCTTACGCCTAAGATACTCCTGCTTCCTGGAACCCTCTCGATTCTTAGCCTATCATACTTGTCCTTCCACCCCTCACTCCCCCCCCCCTTCACCCTCCCCGGCCCTCCGGCTTCCTACGCCAGTGATACTCATTGCCTCCTGGCCGCCGATTCGTCTGCCTGCTTCTGCCCCCCCCCCCCACGCCCCGTTCAAACGCCTATAAGCCACTCTTGTCTCCTGGCCCCCGGTTCCTAAGCCTAAGATACCCCTGGCTCCTGGCCTCCCGGTTCCTACGCATAAGATACCTCTGTATCCTAGACCCCCGGTTCGTACGCCTAAGATATTTATGCCTCCTGGCCAACCGGTTCCTACGCCTAAGATACTCCTGCCGCCTGGGCCCCCGGTTCCTAAGTCTAAGACACTCCTGCCTCCTGGCCCCCCGGTTCCTACGCCTAAGACACTTCTGTCTCCTGGCCCCCCGGTTCCTACACTTAAGAAACGCCTGCCTCCTGGCCGCCCGGTCCCTACGCCTAGGATACTCCTGTCTCCTAGACCCCCGGTTTCTACACCAAAGGCACTCATGCCTCCTGGCCCCCGGTTCTTAAGGCTAAGACACTCCTGCCTCCTGGCCCCCCGGTTTCTACGCCAAAGACACTCCTGCCTCCTGGCTCCCCGGTTCCCACGCCTAAAAGACACACTTGCCTCCTGGCCCCACGATTTCTACGCCAAAGACACTCCTGCCCCTTAGCCCCCCGTTTACCACGCCTAAAATACGCCTGCCTCATGGCCCCCCGGTTCCTACACCTAAGATACGCCTGCCTCCTGGCCCCCCAGTTCCTACGCCTAAGATACCCCTAGCTCCTGGACCCCGGTTCCTACGCAAAAGACACTCATGCCTCCTGGCCCCCGGTTCCCACGCCTAAGATACGCCTCCCTCCTGGCCCCCCGGTTCCTATGCCTAAGATACTCGTAGCTCCTGGCCCCCCGGTTCCTACGCCAAAGACACTCATGCCTCCTGGCCCCCCGGTTCCTACGCCTAAGATATTCCTGCCTCCTGGCCCCCCGGTTCCTACGCCTAAGATATTCCTGCCTCCTGGCCCCCGTTTCCCACGCCTAAGATACGCCTGCCTCCTGGCCCCCTGGTTCCTACGCCTAAGATACCCCTGGCTGCTGGCCCCCCGGTTCCTACGCCAAAGACACTCATGCCTCCTGGCCCCCCGGTTCCCACGCCTAAGATACGCCTCCCTCCTGGCCCCCGGTTCCTATGCCTAAGATACTCCCAGCTTCTGGCCCCCCGGTTCCTACGCCAAAGACACTCATGCCTCCTGGCCCACCGGTACCTATGCCTGAGATACGCCTGCCTCATGGCCCCCCGGTTCCTACGCCTAAGATACGCCTGCATCCTGGCCCCCCGGTTCCTATCTCTAAGATACGCCTGCCTACTGGGCCTCCGGTTTCTACGCCAAAGACACTGCTACCTCCTGGTCCCCGGTTCCTACGCCTAAGATACTCCTGTCTTCTGGCTCCCGGTTCCTACGCTTAAGATATTCCTGCCTCGTGGGCCCCCGGTTTCTACGCCTAAGATACGCCTGCCTCCTGGGACTCCAGTTCCTACGCCAAAGAAACTCATGCCTCCTGGCCCCCCGGTTCCTAAGCCTAAGATACCCCTGGCTCCTGGGCCCCCAGGGTTCTACGCCTAAGATGCGCCTGCCCAATAGCCCACCGATTCCTATACCTAAGATAAACTCCTGCCTCCTGGCCCCCGGTTTCCACGCCTATAAGTCCCTCCTGCCTCGTGCCTCTCCGGTTCCTAGCTACGCCTAAGATATATTGCTGCCTCCTGGCCCCCTGATTAACCCGCCTAAGATACGCCTCCCTCTTGGATCCCCGGTTCCCACGCCTAAGATATACTCCTGCCTCCTGGCCCCCGGTTCCCACGCCTAAGATACGCATCCCTGCTTGCTGATCCTACGGGCGGATGGACATATACCACTGGACGCCCACTGGGTCAGACAATATATCATAAGAAATACCATGAACAGAATAAGTTTGAATTTTAACGGGAAACACGTAGTATGTACATCAAAGGTGTAGGGAATCAAAATATAACTGTATGCATACATCCTTAAACATTAAATATATTCATCATGCATATAGATTGATATTGATATTGTAGATATATTGCACCGCGAATAACGCCATCCGTCGCCCGGCATCTTCGACCATCGGGTGTATACGCCCTCTCCTTCAAAAGAAAATACCCGAACATCAGGAGCACGGACATTAAAAGTGCCAACATCATGGCGAAAACTATAGAGACTGACTAATTATTAACAGAAACAAATTTTATTAGCATAGCTTCGATTCCACCTCATTCAAATACTGCCTCCTGCCCGTTTGATTGGCTGACTTATCATCGTACGTTCTTTTCATGACGATGGAAATACAAGTTCGCCATTATATTTTATTACAGTAGTATAGCCTAGTCTAAAACCTATCATATCAGTATACATAAGCACCTCAGGCACTTAATTTATGCTGCCAAAACATTTATAAGCTTATACAAAATTCAAACGCTGAATTGCACAAGCGCTCACCAGCTTTCAGAATGAAGTTTTCACGATGCCATATAAAAGGTTTGATTAATGTTTGATCAGAATACATATGAATATCCTCCATTGCTAAACACAACGAATATGAACAAACAGAATTAATAGAAAAATTCCACAGATGTGGCCGATTTTAATACAATTTTTTTTTAATTGGCCAAGAAAATTAAGTACAATAATTGCATCTCAGTTTATAGTTATCAATTATAATTGATATGTGCATTCGCAACACATGATCAGGTTAAACACTAAAGTTTAATCTGATCATGTGTATACTCTTAACAACTGCTTCATATTAACATATATATTGCATTGCAATCAATGTGTTAAGCCATCTGTGCATGGCAAGAATAACTGTTATGTGAAGACAATGTAATACACATATTATTCTATAATAGAAATCCACAATGCACCTTAATGCACAACAAAAGTCAGTATATGTGCAAGTTGTAATTTACAGTGATGGTTGACAGGGTAACTTGTAGAGCTCGGGGGAAGGTCATTGGTCAAATCCATTAATCAATAAATTATAGTTTTTAACATTAGTACAGATATGGTTTGGATGTAACCTACCGTCATTTACGTATGTTTTGGAACACCCGAAACATAATTACAAACCTGGGTGTTTCAAAACATAGTCAAAAAAAAGAATTAATTTTGCAGCTGTTCCAAAACTTTGATACTTTTTTTTGGGGTGGGGTGGGGGTGGTAAAAGGGGTGGTGCAGACAGAGCAGTCAGGCAGCGCAGAAATAAAACAATGTATGCGAGTCGGGGGGAGGGGGTGGAAGGGGGTGCCGGGAGAGGCGGTCAGTCAGGCAGCGCAGACATATATACAATGAACGCGTGGGTACCACCGCGAGTTTTGACTGACATTTGATATGCCCCGAAAAGAACACAACTCCTTTACAATATTACCCATTTGAGTAGCTTGAGTGATATTGGATGGGCGGTAAGCGTGGGAACTGATGCCTAAAAGTTGGGAGGGTGCTGGATCGGAGGTTGATACCCCCTTATTGAGACCGATTTCAATGTTATATGTCTTATATCTTCACGGCCGCGACCTAAGTAAATAGATCTATTTCCGGAAAATTAGGGTGTACTAAAACATTGATACAAAAAAATTACCCACCATCTGTGGTGTACTAAAACATACAGCCACAAAAAATAATTATTTTTTCCAAAATTGGGGGTGTTCCAAAACATAGAGACATTTTTGGTGTTCCAAAACATACGTAAATGACGGTATATGCAATAATTAGTTAACTTTTAATATTAGTGGCATCACTTTATAGGTGGGGATTAATTGTGACAAATTAATTGCTACATTCACAAACTGGTGCATACTCAAATGGAAGAGATTAAAAAATGAATAAAAAGCTCATAGGGATCATCAGTCAGATCAGGAATTTGTGCAGTATGTAAATTGTTAAGATAATGCTACTGTATTTGCAGTACCGGTACATCCTGTTAGCTACAGTCACAGTTAATTTGTGATAGTTGTTCAGTTATAGGAATGTTGACAATTACATATGTTAATGCTCTACATGTTTTCAAATTTATATATCACCAGTTGTGCCTGCGGGACATAGGTTAATTATGTATGATTGGAATAACATTATGATTTATTGCAGCACAGCATTTTGTAAATGATAGTTCTGGTTGTTACATTTGCTCCCTAAACGTGATAACAATTGATTACATAAGGTATATATTTCAGTAAAGTATTATACAGATAATACTAACCAAAATACAATTGCATGATCTACTGGTTACAAAATTGTTTGAACATACAATAAACATGATAATTAAATTTGAAATAAAATGATTCTGTGGATCGAATATGACAAAGGAGCTTAAGTTTGCAATATTACAAAAATACTCGGGAATAATTGGTGTTCAAGAACACTGTATATCTGCAACTATAAATCAAACTATATGCAATAATAACAATGAGAAATTAAGTCATATATATCTTGATATTGCATAACCTATATAAAGGATATTATTACTTGGTCTTCTTTATCCATGTAATTTAATCCTTTATCCTTAATACCATATCATTCACAGGAGATGTATGATTGTATGATTTCTCAATGGAAATTGTTATTAAACTTCTACATGATAAATAATACCAAATTGTAAAGAAGATGTTCAAGTGCACATCATATATAGCAATTGCAATAACCCTAATAACATTAATAATGTATGGCTACACAGCCAAATAATTGTGCATCTTTAGGTCTGAATAAGAGATTTTTTTGGTTAGGTATTTGCAACAAAATTGTTCTGGTCTATACAGAAAGCAATGTTGGCCATCAAGAAAACCTACACATGCCTTCGGACTTCAACATGCTTATAAGTTGCACACTACAGGCAAAAGACAATAATTATTCTTTGAAGGGAGTCCTTTCCATTTATATCTCAGATTCTTTATGTGAATACCATTATGACTGCAGGAGCTAGTGCATAATTTTGTTTTTAAATTGCAGTAAAATGATATTGATATAGGATCAAAGTATTATGATACATACTCATTACAATTATAATTTTGTATTTATTAGTGTACAATACTATCTTTTTTAATATATTGTTACCAGTGCATAAATGCATACCTAGTACTATTTGGTCATTTCACTCCGGCCAAATCAATTGTTTGTCTATAAAAACTTAGTCATATATAAAAAGTATTGTATTGACACCTACAAAAATGCCCTTGCAATATTACAATCAGTCTAATCAACTTTATGTCAATTCATATTAAAAGCTGACAGTTTAGCCACTTTATCACCGACCCTAAATGGCCTAAAAATGACAGATTAATTAAACCTTAGTATTTAATTATTAGTATTTACATATCCATCACAGTGGCAGGCGATATCACTTGTACTTGATAAACGGATCAGGGTTAATGTCGAGCTCTGCTCAGTTCAGGTCTTAATTTAATTATTAACTGATTTTTCCAAATTGTTGTGTTACATGTCATGACAAGTAGGGCCCAGACAGGTACTCAGATTTGTTGACAAACAACACACTTAGATGCTCAACCCTTGTAGTGTTATTTGTCAACAATTTTGAATGCATGTGCCAGGCTGTACGTGGTATAGCCTTATTGTCAAATTAGTGACACAATCTATTTTCTTATTAATGGAATTAAAATTAGATGATTGTGGACATGACCAGATTGCAATAGCAAGCCCTGTAGGACTGTAGGAGGAGGGGATGGGGGAGGCAAGGGGGAGGGGGGATCGCATTTCCAAATCATGAAGAATACATTTTTTTCTTTCCAGGTCACAGTGAATTAAATGGAGAACTCACAGCATACAATAGAAGTAACTGATAATACAGGTTGTCAATTTCCCAATTCTCAGTTCACGAATAATGAAAATCATTGATCACGACGGTCAGCTAATATCTCAATCCCAGTTCACGAAGAATTATTTTTCTAATTCCCAGTTCACAGTGAAATGAAAAGCCTATTCCTAGTACCTAGGAATGTGAATACTCATTGCCCCCCTCCCCCTGTCTGTAGGATGTAAATCTGTGTATTGAAGCTTTTATTGTTTTAGTGTAGCATGTATGTAGGCCAACTGTCACTGTCACTGGGTGCCAGTGCTGATACTTGATACTACTAGGGCTAGGCTACTGCCTACTGGCTGCCGCGGCGTTTCTGGCTATAGGCCTACACCGGTCTAGCCAGAAACGCCAAATGGACGAACTTTAGCTATTTACAGCCCTTAGTAGGCTTACCTCTTACCTCTATATCTAAGTCTTACCTCTACTATGTCAAATTAGACTCATCAATTGGTAGCCTCACAATCACAAGCTTTGTAAACTAGGCCTAAACTTCGTCAAGTTGCAAGCAAATGAAATGGGTTAGGGTATCTGTCAAACACCTGAACACGTCAAAGCTAACTCGTTGCCGGGCATGAGCGATAAAAGAGAATCTGGCTCGAAGCAGGTCATTAGCAGCCACCCCCACCCCAACACCCCCTCCCAATCACTTTCCCAGCGCTGAGGCTAGTTCCCTTGGTCACCTTGCTAGCCATCGTTGATGGGGGTTATTTGCTTAATGCGTTGGGGTTTCCATTTAAACTTTTTAAGCTGGACTGTCGTCCCTACACTGATCATAAAAGTGCGATGGTTCCGAAACTTGCGAAGGCACTTTTTGGGTGGTGGCCCACCCCTCCCGCCTGAGCGGGACGCTCGTTTTTAGTGTTCAAATGGGCCCATGCAAGTTGCTCCATAAATCATATGTTAAACTTGATATAACAGAATATAGAGAATATGTTACTGGTTACTTACCAGGGAGCGAAACGTCGTCTGCCGGTCACACCAAGTCGAAGCGCGCTTATTGACGTCGGAAATTTGTTGGCCGCCAGATGGCGCCACCAAGGAGATCACTCCAACAGTTAGATCGTTAGGCGTAGGAAATTTACCGTATATTCATATATTTCTTATTTTAAGCACAATCTCCTTAATTTTAGATAAAAACTCTGCAGGTTGTCAAATGTTATCGCATAAAGCAATGCGTGTTCAGATATACGCTGTTAATTGTAAAATATAACGTTGTTTATATTCACGTCCCAAGATATATGATCCGCATAAAGTCGAATGTTTACAAGGCTCTAAAATTTGTAATTATTGTCGAACCCCCAAAATTTAAAGTTTACATTCTTCAGAACAACGTGTTTAATCATTTGGATCATCTCTCTCTGACGTGGACTGTTCCTTCTCCTTTTGTCCGAGTGCTGAATATTAGGACAACGCGATTTGCGTTGCCCTAAAACTCTATGGTGTATAAAATTGTCTTAGGGCAACGTAGCGTTGACCTATGGTAGCATGTATAGATCTATATATATATATATATATATATATATATATATATATATGTATGTGTGAACTTTCTATTGTTTATATCCTAGAGCATTAAGATCAAGTGTGATCGACATCATAATAATTTCGCATAATGAAACCTTGATAAACAACCAGGCATTAAGGCTCATTGGCTGATAGCTACATATAATTAATAAAGACATAAATAAAGATAAAACAATTTTTGCTTCGAATGGATCCTTTCAGATGTAACATAACTTGTTTTGTACCTCACACAATTATTAATCTGGCTCAGTTATTTAAATGACAGTTGCATCTTGACTAGTGTAGCAACTCATGGCTGATCTGACGATTTATATCATCATATACCCTCTTCTTAGTAACTTATTCGCATGAAAAATATACTCTTTCTAGCCGTATACCAATATCGGAATTAAGACTTTCATAAATTCCTTACCTGGTAAACTGTTTATGTTTGTAATTATACATGCATGTGTCTGTACAAAGGCTGCTAAAATATCTGGTCTACCAGCTGTTGACAGTCCAAGGCCCGTTTTATCATTTCCCAATTATTCCCAATGTGACACCACCGACACTCTCCTCCGTGACCCGTTGCAGATATTTTTTCGCCATGTTTGCCAGCTGGACCGACTTAACTCCGATAACTGTCAGCACAGAATCACATCATTTACATGCCCACTGACCAGCTGGCACAAATTTTCCGAGAGCACGCCCCCCACCCCCAATTCCTATATCCGCCTCTGTATACTGTATGCTTTCTTATAATACTCACCATTCATGTTTGCCAGTTGGTTCAAAAGGAAACAGTAAGACCTTTCTTAGAAACGCTCGTGATGTCAACTCTCTTTGTCCTCCGTTGTTTACAAACTACACCAATCCCAGGATGCAACACTGGGATTATCTAGCGCTGATAATGAGGCTATGACCTCATAGATTAAGAGTGCTCAGTTGTACTGTGTTAAAATTGATTCCACTTCCATAAATATTGTGAAACCAACACATGCACCATTCATAACTGGTGTTTATTCCAGCTTTGATACTGTACTTCGTTTTCGTGTCGCCCGACCCTCTATTAGGGAACCCGTGAAGAACTTGCATGAGTCGCACCTGATAAACCTGAGATTTTTGATTCTGAAGAGTGTCATCTGCTTGTCGAAGGTGTTTTGTCTAATATATATCCATCTTTCAGTCGTTGGAAACAAATTATGAGCGTTATATTTTCGATAGGAATCCGAGAGAGTAGTCAACACGTTTAGCACGCATGTCAATCGTTACAACGATGTTATAAAATAATCATTTCGCTCGTATAAAAGAGAGAAAGACGGGTCAGTTGCATTTAATGCAACAACATAATCTGTATGCAAATTTGAAATAGAGATATTTTAGGCACTTTTCCTTCATTCGTCTGATACCGTGTGTTATTAGCCACACGTTGGGTCCACGGCATTGATTTGTAGACATCCTCAGGGAACTTGTCTGACAAATGACCCACCCCCACACCGCCTCATCACAATAATCCCCATAACAATGCGGATCTTGTAAGGCAGACCTCGTTTAGACTAAACCCTCCTTGAATCCGTTCCCGATTTTATTCTCACCCTAGGCTTGTAACATGTCCATGTCCTTGCCATGTCCTCTTCGTATTGAGGAAGTTCGTACACCGAACAAACTAACGCATAAACAATTGAAGAAAGAACCAAAGCACAGAACCTAGGCTTGCGACAGCGTGGAATTAGACACATGCATAACAGCAAACACAATCGGGCACCGAAGGGTGCACAATAGACCTTCTATTAGATACGATATGTGGAAAGCATTGATGATGTAATCAGGCTGTGTTACTAAGCAATAATTCAGCCGTAACAGTATCCGTTTCCCGTCTTGACGCACTGAGGATGTTGGTCCGCCGAGGCAACTGACGCAACGGAGATTGACAAACGTTAATTCGGCAACCAAAAATGATAAAGTAATCATTTTAGAATAACATTGCAAGCCTTACCCATATATTACAGCAACATAATCACTATCTCTGTGATGCACAAATAACTGAGAGCGAACAATTCCCTTTGTTCTGATACCGTAAGTCGCTAGGCCTTAAAGCAGACGAGAAACAGCTAGAAAAACTTATTTATTTCCAACCTAGGTCCCTTAAGCCTTGTTTTCCGTCACGAATGACTCGCTAAGTGGCATAGATTAAGTAAACAATTATTTTAAAGTGTGCCCTATGCTAAATTTGACCGTATGCGTAAATCCATTCGATAGGTGGCGCTGCGTATGACGTCACTGGATGGAGAGCGCGACAAGCGTCCGCTTTAGCAATTTAGAAGTTGTTTACACCGTGCGTTCGACCAGTTTGCTTCAGAAAAAAGATTTGAAAGCGACGACAGTTTTGAATCGTTGGGGAATCGAATTTGTTCCCAAATGCTTATGCATTTGAGCCAGTGCTGGTTACGAAATCCGTGAAAGGTATATCAATAGCACACCGACAACTGTGAGGCGGGCACCATGTCCAAGGCCATGCAGGGCCCGAGCCGAGGGCGACGGCGAGAAATGTCAGAAATGTCAGATGACTAGTGGCGCGGAAAACGAAAACGTGAGAATCCATACGACAGACTGGTGTGGTGTAGACAATGTCATCAGATGCCCACCACGCAAGAGTGAATTTGTTGTACAGAATACCGGCCTTGGAAGAATTATTGGATGGAAACTATGACTGTGTTTGTGAACACCAGACTTTCAGCATTGTGTGCCTCAACATTGATTGCTGTCAATATAGCCATGAATCAATGTCTCTCAGCCCACGTACAGCCTAGGCCTAGGCTAGGGTACACTTAATCCGGGGGTTCAGGAACCTGAGAGAAGAAGACCTATTGCCAGCAGGTATGTCCATAAATATAAGAGCTGTATTTTATTTGGCATTACGAGAGTTGTTAACAGATTTTATGGAAAGGAATTTGCATGTTCAGATTTAGGCGCTTACTTATTATGAATTATGAAGCTTGAGTAAGTTTTTATTTAGGTTAGTCGATAGAGCATATATGTCGATTGATAGATATATTCTGAGTAATTGCATTCTGTTCGTGACCGCATGCATCCTTATTCTCTATGGCTCAAGGGTCAAGCATATATGATATGATAGGATACAAAAAAGATTCTTTTGATGAAACGGGGTAGGCTATGTGGTCTAAAAATACAAAATTACCTAATTTTGTTTGAACGTTATGGATGTCAACAACTATTTTGGCATCATAACTTTTTGAAGAAAAATGTTGATTGCAATCTGTGATTTAGCCAGTAATTAACATATTAGTTCATGGAAAATAGTTTTTGCTATGGGCAGGTACCATGTTGAATGCACTGATTTAGAGTAACAATAGTATCAAAAGCTATTCCATAGATGGAGGGATGGGGATGTTTTTCTATTACTTGACAATTTAGTATTTTTGTTTTATTCAATTATTATTGAAGTTCTTTATATATATATAACAAAATATCAGTGAATTGGCCAACTAGCCCCAATATGGCTGCCTTAAAATTCCAAATAGTTCACTTGTCTGTACAATTATTCCATGTAAATATCTAAGCGTTAAGGTATTTGATGGCTATTGATGTGTCATTATTGGATTAATACAATTAATCTATTATTGAGGGTTGAGACTATAGAATTAGAAACATTTTCTATTACCATCTAACTTTGCCTAGTTAGTCCAAATGAAGAAAAGACAGGATATTACATTGGTTATTTATTTAAATATAAGTCATACATTTGCATACATAAAGTGTCTGACAGTGTTATATTCTATTGCAGAACTTACACATTGGCCGCATACAGGCAGTTCACTTTATGGACCAGGGGACACCTCAGAAAAGGAGTGAGACAGGCCTGTGTTGTGAACCAGATACAAAAGGTGTATCCAGAAGCAAATGGAGTTTACGGCACAAGTGAATGAATCTACCAGTACATATATTGCCAGTATGGGCAGCAACCTATAGTAAACAAGCACCATATGAGACTGCCTATTGGATTGGGACTCTAGCCAATCAACTTGATCATATCATATGTTTTGTTCCATGGCATTAACTCATCAGTCAGATAATTGAATAATAAATATGTTTGGCAAACGTGATACCAGGTTCTTATGTATTTTCACCGACTAATTAGTCATGCATATGTATATATAGAACAATTATGTAATAAATGTACTTTTCATTGTAAACAAAATGGCGATTAGGCTGCAATGCTAGAAACATATCTTAATCCTGAACGAGCCCCACTCACCATCCAAATATATCACAAAAATAATAAAGACAAGTGTTACATAAGATAACATATAACTAGTAGCTTTATGTATGTTAACATATTATACTGACTTTATACTGCAAAATTTCACTGTTTTAGCATTACAGGAAAAATAAATATAGTTAATGAATGCATACCAGTATATACCAGTAAAAAATATATAAAATAATTAATAAAATTCCAATAAAATAAGCTTAATACATGTAATTGTTGGCAGTGCTACATGTTGTGATATATGATTATATGTAGCAAACTTTAATTTGGAAAAGCTTAGTACCATTAGTTCTGGAATTTAAGTCGCACCGGTGTAAGTCGCAACCACCGATTTTCAGATACATTTTTAATTGAGTCGTATATAAGTCACACCTTCGGTATTAGATTTGCCTGTCCTGCGGCGGGCATTGGTATACATGTACTTCCACAGTTCTGCCTTGCGGAAGCTGGAGTTGATATTCTGACATATGCCCACCATTGTTAACTATTGCCCGTAATTGCGTTTAACTCGGCTCTATGTTTCTTTGATGGGTACCCAGATCACAGTTTCAGCGGCACCGGCTAGGTCAACCAATAGGAGCGGGCGAGTCAATTAGGCAATTACAAATTATAATAAAATTAAATTAATATCTGTTGTCATAATTGGTAGTTTTACATATTGTGATTTATACTACTGATTATACATCCGATTAAATAATTCAAATTTAACAATTTGTATAATTTGTTTACACACAAAGTAAACTAAAATTTAAATAAATAAAGAATATAATTGGTAGTTCTACATGTTGTTATATAAAATGCTGAATATGTCTAGCCACAATTATTGATCACTAAAAATAAATGAGACACAGTAAAAAAATATATATTGCAGTAAAATTGTCAATGAAAGTCAAGAAAGTGGGGTACGCCAAATGAAATATATAATGTGTGGTAACCTTTATATGTATTAGTATTTTGCAATCATTTTTCCTTATATATGTCGTAATATAGACCTCCTACTTTAGTAGTAAGGAGGTAAACAAACAGAGACAGGATTCCATTGATTTGAAATTATCTTCTGAAGAGGCAATCATTTCTTCCTGCCTTGTATGCAGAAAAATCAACTTTTCGTGGGGATTACAGCATCCTTGTGTTTACCCTTTTTGGATAAACTCAACAGTTCCTGAACTGTCAAAACTCTTTTCTGGTACTGGTAGTCATCTGGCGAGAAGTGGTCGCTTCATAAAGGAACGAAAGACTTCACGGGCGGGTCGCGTCGCTGCCTTCAAGTACTCGAGTCCTGAACTGGAGCTAGCCCAGTGAACTTGACCCTTCTGACAACAAGCCGATAGGCAGAACCCTGTTAGGGTTGAGGTCGTGAGGGCCATGCGTCAGGGCTAGACTGGAGCCACCGCCTCAGTTTAGAACCGATACAAATATTTCGACCTAGGCTTGTGCTAGAAATTTGTTCAGCCAGGAGCACTGCAATAAGTGCCTGACCAATGTTTTTTTTTATCCGCATCCATCTGCCATGCGGATTCTCAAGATTACTTTGTCTTTAAAGGAAATAGGCCTTGGCCTATCTTCGATCCTAGCAGACCTTGTGTGTACCAGATGCCGCGCCGGTAGATTTCACCAACTGCATTTATTTGTCTCCATCCAGTGACGTCACGCTAAAAAATGTATCAGAGGCAGAATACGCAGTGCGATTTACGCGCGGCTTGTGTTTTTTATTATCAGAAATGTATGAGGAACATAAGCTGTTAACCAGGCTCAAATAAACCATTATGGGTCTTAGCAGCCATACGCACAATTTGTAAAAACGTTTCCTGCCCCCTTTAAGTTATACGATTCGTAACGCGGCATTTACGCTTATGACTGACGAAGCCTACCTATGACCGACAGACCTTACCGCAGTCGTCGCAACGGTGACCTGTCGATAGGTCTTGGTTTGTGCTCGCTGGTGGACGCCAAGATTGGCGTTTCAAGTCCAGTTTCACAAACCATAGCGAGTCGTGGTGGGCCAATCCTTCACGCACGACACGTGCCCATCCCCTCTTTTGGGATGCCAGATCCTCCCAAGAATCTGTATCAATGCCGAAAGCCTTCATGTCCCACATACAAACATCCTTAAACCTAAGCATTGGCCGTCCAGTTGGCCGTTTGCCGTCGACGAGTTCACCGTAAAGCACATCCTTGGGAATGCGTTCATCTTGCATACGATGAACGTTCCCAAGCCAACATAGACGACTGTGCTTCACAAGAGCAAGAATGTTTGGTAGGTTGGCCCTGGCTAACACTTCAGCATTTGTGACCTTGTCTTGCCAAAATATGCCTAAAATGTTTCGCAGGCAACGAAAATGGAAGTTATTCAACTTACTTTCTTGGCTACAATACGTAGTCCACGTTTCACTGCCATACAGCAAGCTACTTAGAACGCACGCCCTGTAGATTAGCATTTTGGTGCGCGAATGGTAAGTTTTGAATTACGCCAAGTACGTTTGTTTAACCTACCAAACATGGTGGCTGCCTTCCCAATTCGAGTATTTATTTCCTCGTCCAGGGATAGATTATCCGTGACCACCGCCTTACTAACCACCACTAAAGGCATGTTGTTAAGGGTAATCACTGGCGGTGTGATAGCCCCTTGGCTCAGCACGACTGTTTTTTTAGTGTTAAAAACAGTCGTTAGTGCGCAGTAAACGCAATATTAAGTGTCGACTAGAAGAAGGTGACGGGTACGTTTCTCCCTAACGCGCCCGCTCACCCTGCGGCCTAGGTATTCTTCTCTAAATATGCTCTTCCTCTCTCAGCCTTGCCTTCCTCTACCCCATCATCGCTATCACAGGTTCCAAATAT
Organism: Arenicola marina; assembly: GCA_964019135.1. NCBI lineage: Eukaryota > Metazoa > Annelida > Polychaeta > Arenicolidae > Arenicola > Arenicola marina. The sequence goes on along the minus strand of OZ025253.1, from coordinate 37,348,696 downwards.
ACATGATATCTACAACCCCCCCCCCCCGCCTATCTATGTCGCGAAATCGTTGACCGGCCGCTGGTCGCGATTGGTGACTGGCCGCTGGTCGCGATGGGTGACTGGCCGCTGGTCGCGATGGGTGACCGGCCGCTGGTCGCGATGGGTGACTGGCCGCTGGTCGCCATGGGTGACTGGCCGCTGGTCGCGATGGGTGACTGGCCGCTGGTCGCCATGGGTGACTGGCCGCTGGTCGCGATGGGTGACCGGCCGCTGGTCGCGATGGGTGACCGGCCGCTGGTCGCGATGGGTGACTGGCCGCTGGTCGCGATGGGTGACCGGCCGCTGGTCGCGATGGGTGACTGGCCGCTGGTCGCGATGGGTGACTGACCGCTGGTCGCGATGGGTGACCGGCCGCTGGTCGCGATGGGTGTCTGTATATTCGCCCATTATTACTAAACTCACAGGCGCCGCAGATCGACTGACACAGGCCGCGCGGGGGGGAGGGGGGGGGGGTCGCGCACCGCCTACATAGAACAAGAAGGTATCCAACTCCAGCCCAAGCGCCTAGACAGGCACCCGCTTCAGACCCCAATACCTCACCTTTTTTGTCCGTGGGCAGGCTCTCAAATGGCGTATTTTGATCAATAAGGTAATAAGCTTGCTCGAACTCAAGTGAAAGATGACTGTCCTCCCTTCACCACGCCGTAATCAAGCATTGTCCCACAAATTTGAGCCGACACAGGCCGACTGTGAGACAAAATGGCGACTCACGCGAGGTTTCACGCGCATTTTCCTGCGAGACCGCGCTGATTGGTCCGCTGTCGCTGGCACCGACTTACGCAAATTTGATGACAGATTAATCGCCCATCGCGCGGATTTTCTAGAATAACGCCGTAGCGCGAAGGACCATTACATTTATTGGTATGTATTTTCATTTTTTCTGACATGTTTAGCCCTAATAAAGGTCTAACAGCTTCGTATCGCTGCGTGCGGTTATGTTTAAGGGGTAAAAAATATTGCTTTGACGATGGCCTCTTTGAGGGGGGTCACATCTGTCACCGTCATCTGACCCGTCCCAGTGCACAGGCGCCGTAAATCAACACAAGTCGGTGGGGTAGGCGTGCCCTGCCTGAGACCTCTTGCCTCTCCTCATTTGGACAACCAATGTCTGGGGAGGAAAGAGGGCCTGTATCAGTGTGTGGTGTGTGTGGAGGTTGGGGGGGGGGGGGTGCAGGGCTGGTCTGCTAAATTAATAGAGTAGATGTGTGTGCCTGATTGAAAGGCCAGGTTATGTAGTACAGCAAGCAGTAACTGATTACGTTCTTATATGATATTTAAGTAAGTGTTTAATATGAGGTTTTTAATAAGAAAAAATTGGGATAGATCTATATCTTTTTATATAATATATTTTATATCCATTGTTTAACAGTCATAAATATGATACACTTATTTGACGTCTCACATCGTTTGCATCCCTTATTAGACTTATAACACTTAAGTACTATATTATTGTGACATCTCATATGTGTTGATCCAAATGTTATAATTCTAAGCTATATTTATTTTTATCACAACCCATATTTTTGCTCTCCTCCAAAATATCTCTCTCCCACATTTTTGTATCTATTATTTCCAGGCAATGGCATACATGTTACATTTACTTTGCCACATTTTAAATTATTACGCTCAACGTATACATCACATTTTTCTCTGGAGAACATCTCACACTTTACCTCAATATTACACATTTAATAATTATTTTGACATACCAATTTTTTTACATTTAGTGTTTTTGATATTTTCTATTCATTTTTAAGATCTGAAAAAGATATGCCCCTAGGAGGGTTCATTGACAGTGAATGGGGGGTGGGGGGGGGGGGGGAGGGGAATGATCGTCATGAGCTGGGACAACTTATCCACCAGCATTCACCTGATGCTCTGAATGTTATGTATCTGGTTTTTATTTTTATGTCAACTTGAAGTTAAAAAATTAAGATCTGAAAAAGGATTTTGAAAAATGAAATAGTTTATTTTGACAAGAAAGTTTGGGTGGTCTTATGCATGTTATGGTCCCTATAATTTATAACTTTCATCCATAACTTTCTTCTTTCACACAATTGTATTGTTTAACCATATATGTACATTGTATTCAGAAACAGGTGGCTTACCAACAATTAATGAACCCGGATCTGGGCCTGGGATAAAGGCAGCAGAAATTCAGTGAAAGCTATGATGACAGCATCACCAGTGTAAGTGTATCAATGTAACTATATTGTTGGCAATGGGCCTAGAGAAACACCATCCCTATAAAATACATAGCTGTCATGCCTCTCGCTTCACCTCTCAATGCCATGAAGGCATCAACTTTCAATGTATTCACAACCCTCTCCATTACTCTTCTATCAGCAATTATCCTTCTTAGCCTCTCACAAAGTTGATTTAAAAGCGTTTCATTAAGGTAAAGACTAGACTATCACGAAAGACGAGGTAAACACTAATGCCCTACTTTGCATTATTTATGATAATTAACACCAGATTCTTCATGTTGTGAAAAACTAATATTGCCTTTTATTTCTTGCAGACAAATTTTCGGCTGATAACTGAACTATTTCCTGAAGCCAAGGCATGCCACTATAAAGTCAGGAATAATAGAGTCTCGTGTCTCCATTGGTGTGTACACAGTTAACTGCATCTGCAGTGCTACTAAACCATCCTAGTTTGAGGATACATTCGCTTCAAACACAGCTCTTTTTCTATGACATAAGGCTAGCTGCTAGTATAACAAGCCAATAATGATAACAGGTTGACAATTAGACATGAAAGACAGTTTACATACAAAGGAACAAGGGATATATTTTTAAACTTGGTGACAAGCTGCTTACCATGATCAGAACAGGTGCTTACATGTTGTCTCTAATGTACTTGCATCCCATATTATGCTCATATACTGATGCTTAATTGTTCTCCCCATGCAGTGAAATATCAGAGCTGTGACCGAGGCACACCACTTTCTCGTCAGCCGCAAGTGGATGTCCCTTGATCGAGATATTCGCACAAGCTATGTTATATCTGACCAGCCTTGAATGCTACAGCGCAATGGTCCAGCGTCTGACCTGTATGTGATAAATGCAACGTATCTGTGAATGGCGGCGAGTCGGCGTTTCACATATACCTAGGGTCAATACTAATGGTCATAACCTGTACATTATGCTCATTATAGTAGAGAGGCCGGGACCCAAAGTCATGAAGGACAGGTTACTTGATGCGTGTATAGATTATTAGGCATTAAAATACCAAGAAGTAATTACCCAGGTTACATTTAATTTTTATGTTGCAGACCAAACATAAATGCTATGTACACATTTTCTACCGCTTTGATGACACACATTAATAAATCATTGAAAACTTGTGTTTCAGCAGTACTTTTTTCTTTCATTTTTTTCAGTAGTTTCTCATTTTTCACTACTAAAAGAATTACCACAAAGTGTTGCATTTATCTCCTTCGTGAGATTCTTACCTTGGACCTGGTGAAAAGGTGATCCCAAACGCTGCTTTGAGGGGAAACTACTCCCCAGCGGGCAAATATCAATCCATCTAGTTGTTATGTGATGACAGTCCGCTTGACATCGACTAGTTTGCCATTGTCCAACTCCACGTTGATGACATCCTCACTAAATGCCACTACCATTCCCCTTGTGGATTACCATCACATTGGCCTTCGGGCACAGGATGCTTGGTATAAGGGCCTGCCAGAGGTAATGTGCCTCACCTAAAAGTCAGGAACAATAGCATTAACAGTGGCATACATATGCGCCATGAAAACAAACCTTCAGTGACATCAGTGAAATCAAATTATACATATGATTGATATATTGTCGCTATTAAATTTTACAATACGTAACCATTGTCAGGGTGGGAAGGGGACTTTGATCTTGAAAATGTGTATTGAAAGCAGGTTAACTATGTGTCAGCATGAGAAATATAGAGGTACATTTTAAAAATAGTTAATTTCAAGAGTAATTTGGTGAAATAGCCATGATTGTGCTTATAAAAATTGTAGGTGTGCATTCACTATACACTCTCAATCTGACTATGTATTAATGCATCAAGCCATACATTTCCTTTAATATACATTATACATTAATTTGATTAGGTTTTCAATGACACATTCTTTAATATATGAGCTGGTAAAAAGCAGAAACAAAAATATTGACTTTATAAGATTATAGTAATTTTTATAGTGTGCCACCACAAAGTTGTAAGCTTACATCTAAGTTAGCTAGAGATTTAAAAATGAAATAATAATTAGAAAGAAATTAAAATGTCTCAATTAAAAGAACTTTAATCTGTATATTCTGAGGAAATAAAAACAATCCTATTAATTTAGCTGACCATGTGGCTTTCACGCCTGTTTGTTTGATTACATACCTTTAGTCCGAACCACGAATGGACGGTAACTGCTTGCTCCAAACCAAGGGTTTCTATGCCTGTTGAAGCAAGTGATGGCACTTTCTTTCCTTGCTTAGTTATTATCCTTCCTAAATGCACCAATAATGTTGTCTTTCCTGTACCGGCACGGCCGCCAATAGATAAGTTGTGGCCGCTTTTCGCCAGCTCTGTTGCATACTGCTCCATTGTTCTCATCGCAGCCGAAAGATATTGTCCAATAGGATAGCTGATATTCGTCACGTGAACCCTTTCAGCGCGTCATATGCTCGTTCCATGGAGCTAGGGATGCCACTTTGTTAGAAACGTAGCGGGGATACACCTCGCAAAGAAGCAGAATCCATAACAGATAACGTGGCGATCACGGTATGACGCAGAATGAGCTGTGACCCCCCCCCCCCAAATAGGACCAATCAGCGCGGTCTCGCAGGAAAATGCGCGTGAAACCTCGCGTGAGTCGCCATTTTGTCTCACAGTCGGCCTGTGTCGGCTCAAATTTGTGGGAAAATGCTTGATTACGGCGTGGTGAAGGGAGGACAGTCATCTTTCACTTGAGTTCGAGCAAGCTTATTACCTTATTGATCAAAATACGCCATTTGAGAGCCTGCCCACGGAAAAAAAAGGTGAGGTATTGGGGTCTGAAGCGGGTGCCTGTCTAGGCGCTTGGGCTGGAGTTGGATACCTTCTTGTTCTATGTAGGCGGTGCGCGACACCCCCCCCCCCCCACGGTCTGTGTCATCTGCGATCTGCGCCTGTGACTAAACTGGTTCATTGCAATTTTCAGACAGCCGCGCCTCTTGGCCCAGGGTGAGGTCACTCTCGAACGCGTGTGTGGAGATCCGCAACAAGAAGAGGGCGCCATCCGCCGCGCTGCCTGCACGGCGTTCCTCCTCGCCGCGGACGCCGGGCAGGTGCACTGGCACCCGGAACACCTGGATCGATTCTTGCTCCAGGGTGCCGAGATCCAGAAAAGGCAGCCAGAAGCGGTGTCTAACTGCGGCCGTCCCGTGCAACTCAGGACCCACCTCACGCGGCACACCATCAGGTCTACGGAACAGCTTGATTTGTCGGTTAAGTCACAAAAAGCGATGAGGCTACTAAAAACTGTAACCACCGGCTGCATTGCGGAATGGCGAGACGGTGCAACAGCTTTTATCAAACGTAAACCAGAAGACCTCCTTGTGTTCCATTCGGGCTGGCAAAGTGCCCCACAACTTCTTCAAGTTTGGGACGTGAATGGTCTATCCGCGGAGCTGTCCAAAATATCTCATGGGGATCAAGTGACATTTACTGTGTTGGACATCATAAGGTAAAATATATTTGTTGCAGTAAATAAGCGTTGCCTGTGCTTTGATCACATGGTGTCTCGAGTTTTTAACTTTTGCGTATCTGGGTTAGACATACGTGTTTCAGGTTGGTAAAAAGCCCCATGGCGGCTATGCTTTCGGGGTCCCCCTTGATTCATGCACGCCTCAGAACATGTTACTCAAGATATAGATACTATGTGTAGAGTTAATGTTTCATATATTCCTACGGCTGCAACACGCTGCTAATCAGGACGGAATCAAGGCAGTAATGACGTTTCATTGTGGCTTTCTGAGAAGTGACGCACTGCAGTTATTAATAGAATGTATATGATCTTGTGGGTCGTGTGGGCACATCTCCGTTGAATATCGTCATCTGTTTCGCCTCAGGCTGAGCCGCAGAACAACTGGGTGATGGGTATGCGCCCTGGTATCTGCCTTTGGGGCAACTGTCATCCAACCCCGTGTGATAAATGTAGCTAAAAAAATAATCTCTCTATGCAGCTGGTACTGGAGCTGACCGTATCCGTTTCCTGTATCTGCAGACTGAGCTTAATGTATCCAGAATTGCTCTTCACCCCGGGCTCTTCATGCATAGAACATAGAACTGAAAAAAATGCACTAAACAAATAAACATCGTTGTCTAATTCTTTAAGAATTTACATTTTCAGACAACAGCTACCAGATTTGCCGGACTACCATGCACTGAGCGAACTGAGGTAAGTCACCAGTTAGTCGATGAACAATCGTGTAATGAAATAGATAGGCAGTCCCAAGTAACCACTGCCATCAATAGCCACTGGTGCCATATGTATATATAACTATAATGCGCTCAACCACCCGCATTTAAAACAAGTAATATAAGAGCATTTCGCTTCCTGTCATTTTCACCGAGAGCCGCATACGAGAGCCATATCCGCCAATAATCTGGAGAAGTACTTGTTCCGCCAGAATTATACCCTGTGCCTGTTTCAAAAGTCTGGCCACTAATGTTTTAAACTCTTTCCAGTCACGTTAAACCTCCGCCCTGTGTCCTAGCCCTGATACATGGCTCTCATGCGCACTGGTACCTGACGTGCGAGAGAGCCATGAAGTACAACCCTCATGAGACCAGGAATTGTTGGGGGTGTCCGTGCATCATGTAGCGTTTTGCCCGTATCAATAAATCGCCTACCATCCAAGGGGATAAAATCTAATTCCGCAAGTTGCTGAACTCCTTATATTCGCTGTGCATATCCAAGAAAAGGCGGAGGGCAGGGTCTTCCTCCCTCTCCTGCCACAAAACAAGCAAATGACAAGGACAATTAAAGACCCCAGACCCTCTGGCCCCCACTCTTTTTTTACTTGACGATAATATGTTATACGCAATGTTACGTTTGGACCCAGCCCTCATTTTTCTGCTACTTGACCACGCCGCTCCCTGTCGTCAGATTTTCGAACGGCAGTAGACCCCTCCTTGTTAAAAGCCTGAATACGCAGCTGCCCGCCCTCCCTCCCCTCCGACTGTCACCCCTCATCAGCGCGCACTACTACCGATCATGAACCGATATCCACCATAAATCCGCCACTCCACTATATACGTCCATTGAGCTAAACCGAGCTAAAAATCCTTGTAATAAAACGAGCAGAATTCGGGTTTCTGCTTGTCGGAAAGAACGAGATTTAATATACTTAAAAATAATATATCGACAGGATGTCGGTTTACTCAGGGTTGGGGTAAGGAGGTTGTAGGAGTGAATGTGCTGGATGCGCCTTTGTACAGGGCGCGTGACGGGTGGGGGGAGCGAGGGGGGCGTGAGAATGGAGAAAAGTTTTCACGAAACGAAACGAAAAACGGGACGAAAGAGGGAGGTCCGGACCAGCCAAACTACCCCCCCCCCTTGTTTGATATGGCAAACCAAGGCGGACGGTCACAGAGTATTTTCCGCTGTGTGCGGTCTGAATGGAGGGGGGGGGGGTATTGGGTCGTCCGGCATGCCCCATTGTGAGCGAGGATGCCACAATTCATTCAATGATTGTTGAGCCCGCCCAACCCCCTCCTCCCAATCACAGCCTAATCATATTCGTAACATTGCGTAGAAGTCACTTTGCCTAACCACCGTAGATGCCCGCCCCAGGAATTTAATTTGTTTATTGACTTGCGTTTCTTTTGTGCTAAATTTACAGTTTGTCGACTGAAATTGTAATTTACACCATACCGACACACATGTGTGTCAATAATTGGCTCGTACGTGCCTTGCATCAGTGGCAGCTTGGATTTATCTTAACAGCATTAAAAGAAAAGCGGGGGTATAACAGTTTTTTTAAATTAGTCCTTTAAATTGATGAACGGTATGGCTTAGATAGCAAGACGAATCATTATGTATGTTATTCAGGGTCCGTAACTGATCCGTGTCCTTGTGTCCGGTTTTGGTGTGTTACTCGTCTGACATATCACTGCTTCTATGTCTTCCTCTTGGAAGGTGCGCGCAATGATGGCAATGACCGACCCTTGTAGTGCATGGGCGCATTATGACTGGGTGTTCTCTGCCCCTGCCTCTCAACCACCACCCACAATGTGTGAGAGTGTGGGGGTGGGGGGGGGGGCAGAGGGTATTTGGTTTCCAGATCTCGAAGAATAAATCATTGAAAAATCTATTCGCGGTTCACGAAGAATTGAGTGACAGAATAGAAGGCGGCGGGGGTGGGGGGGGGGCTCTACTCTAGAACCGTTTTTTACATGAAAATTCCTAGTTCATAATGAATGTAAGTCCATAGTCACGAAGGGTCGACTAAGGCTACATTTCCAGTTCACGGTGAAATATCTTCCTCATTGCCTGGGGTGGGCAATATTGTACAAATGTGGTCGGAGGGTGCCCCTTGATGCCTGAGAGAGCACACCGTTTCTAATGAACAATATGCCCGTGTAGAGTGAACATTTGTGATAAAACTATAGATCTACTCCTATATAGATTCTACAGCTGACATTTCTGATGAGAAAGATCCTGAAAATGAATTAACACACTACAGGAGGGGGGATGGGGGGGAGGGGGGGCTGTACCGCGGAACTCTCCCCCGTCGGTCTTCATTCTCAGTTCACGCTGAAATGAAAAGCTCATCCCCGAGGAATGCAAGTGTCCATTGCCGCCCCCCCCCCCACCCCCCCATTATTGTGGGTGGTCAAGCAAGTACAGAACATACTGCCCCCACCGCCACACAGACAGTGGATCCGCGCCTGTCTCAGGTTAAAAGCATGCAGTTTTGTTATGATGTATATATAGCCTCCTGGCCTCGTCATTTGACAACCCGCCCAACCCTGTATATATATGTAGCCTTTTGGCCTCGCAGTTTGACAAACAAATCCCAACCTGACCTTCGCGCTCCGTACTCAGCAGCGAAGTTGACGCGTGGCGCGTGACACCATAGTCACCGAAATGATATGACGTTCGAATTCGCACGCGCCGATCGCCCTCCGCACAGTTTGTTTACTGATCGTCGTCACTTCGCAGGTTGAGTTTTTATCAGTCGGTCGGTGTAGCCATTCCCTCTCAGGAGGGAGATGATGTGGCATATTGGATTAAGTATCTTCCCACTTCAGGTGCGAAATAAAGCTAGCTCACATCTAACCTTATCTGCCATTCCCTCTCAGGAGAGAGACGATGTGGCTCCTGGATTAATCACGGTTTGGGGTTAATTAGCCTCTCTCTCCCCCCTTCTATCAGCTGACCAGTCGCGTTCAATGACGTTTGGGCAGTTTAACCCTGTCATTGACATTGTCATTGTCAGCCTGTCATGATATTTATTGCTCTATTGTTGTAGACTATATAACCTATAACCATAAGACATAATAAATAAAGAAATTAGACTATGGCTATGCCTAGCATACTAAGATCTACTGAATGTCTACTTCAAAGAAGAGTTATATAAGCTACAATAGCCTAGATCTACATCTCTATGCAAGGGGAAATTTTTAAATAAGGTTTAAAAATTATTATAGATAACTTTATATCAATTATTATAAGTAAACGAAGATTTTGTCAGAGGCAAAGCTGCTAATTAATTTGATAGAACGATGTGTCTGACACGCTTTACCAATAACAATTTGTAGATGAAGCTAATATTGCTGTGAATGTTTTCTTTTTCTCATGGACAAGTGTGTAAATACAGTTACTTTTTTCCCCTTTAAGGTCAACATCATCTGCAGGCGCCTTCCAAACCAGCACAAGGACCCCCCAGACCTCCCCAACAACCACAAGGACCACCAAGAGCCTCACCTGGCGGGTGAAGCTGCCAGGGGAGTACGCCCCCCAGACCGCCATGGTCCTCACCGCCAGGTCACGGGTGGAGGGCCGACCCTCCGGCACCCTGACGGAGGAGGCGGCCATCCTGGAGCGGGGGTGCTTTGACTGGGGTCACCCGGACACGGTGGCCCGGAAAGAGGCCGTCCAGAGGTTTGTTTGTGACCTGATTGAGGCGGTGGGTAGGAGGAACCCCCTGTTTGCCAGACGCCGGGACACGCTGGTCGGCAGTCATGGCGACGGAACAGATGTCAGACCGACGGCGAACGAGTTTGACATTTTAGTTAGTGTGGCGAGGGAGGGGGTGAGGGTGGTGAAGGCGGAGGAGGGGGAGGGGAGGTGGGTGAAGTATAGGGTGTGGGTAAGAGGTGAGGCCCTGGCCGCCTGTCGGGAGGAGGGGAGGAGGGATGTCCTGAGAGGTGAATCCCGTGTGGTGGAGGGGGTTGAGGAGTGTGAGGTGGACCCTGTGACCTTCCTCCTGCGCTGGGTGGACGAGCTGGATGCCGAGCTGCCCACCGTCAGGCTCCCCGAGGGTCTGAACCACGGTGGCCATCTCTCCCCCAGGTACAGCGGGGTGAAGGTCGGCCTGACCACTGTCACCCTGTTTCTGGTGTGGCGGGGGGAGAACCGGCTGACCTGTGACCTCACCCCCGCCTTCCCTGTCCCCCGGGACATCCTGGCGGGTGACACCCAGGAGGTGATATGCCGCCTGGAGGGGATGTCGGGGCTGGAGCGGTCATCACACCCCGTCCACCTAGTGCCGGCGGGGGGGGCGGGGGGTGAGTGGTTACCGACGACGTGTGTCATGGAGACACACGCGCTGGTCGCCCTCGGCCCCTGCTCACCCCCCGTCACCCTCATCCGGGGCCTCAAGCTCCTCGCGCGGCACTACCTCGAGTGGCTCCCCCTCGATGAGAGCGAGGTGAGGGAGGCCAGGGACACCCTGGCGGCCCTGGGGGGTGGGGTTGGGGGGTCCCGGGGGTGTATCGGGGGGCTGGTGGACGTGGAGGGGCTCTCTGAGTGTGTCAGTAAGTCGCTTAAGACCGGGAGGGTGAGGGTGAGGCGGCCAGAGAGGAGGGAGGGGGTGGGGAAGGATCAGGCTGGGGAGGGGGTTTACGTTAGTAGGGTGGCGCTGGTTGTGTCCGCCACCCACACAGCGCACTGGGCGCGGCGGGGGGCGGGGGGGTGTCAGGGTGAGTGTGCCCTGTGTGAGCACCTGACCCGTGTGGCCCGGTGGCTGATTGAAAGGGACACTGCCCCCCTCCACCCCGCCGTGGGGGAGGCTGTGGGGATGCCACCCACACCCCAACTTAAGGTCCCCTCCATCGTCATCAAGGACCTCGTCCTGAGGGACTTGGTGCGGAGAGGGGGTGGGAGGGGGGGGCCGGGGGAGCTAGGTGGGTACCTGAGGAAGCTGGCAACACACTTGGAGAGGGGGAGAGGTGTCCCCCACCCCCTGCTGAGTGGTGAGGGGGTGAGGGACATCCCTCCGCGGTCTGAGCGGGGAGCGTGGCTGACAAATCACCCAAAGGGTGCCATGATGCGGTCATGGCATCCTGTCTGGTACTTGCTTCCCGACCCCTCCCTCTTTGATTGTCACACGGAGGTCTGCCGCCAGCTCTGTGACGTCACACAGGTCACGTGATCACTGACATACCTACCACGTCACGGGTGTCGTATCACGTGACCCCAACAGGTGACGTCACAAGATGGCGGCGGTTTGTTTACATCCGGTGACTGGTGGGGGGGGGTAGTTAGAGGACGGGGAAGAAGGTGTAGGGGGGTAGACGGTAGGCTAGAGGGGGGTAGTTGGAAGGCGGGTGGGGGGGTGGAGGGTAAGTGGAGGGCTAGGGAGAAATTATTGGTATGCAACCTAAACAAAATGGCGCCCGTTTGTTTACATTTTTTCAAATATTCACTTATTTCCTTTCATGGCTCCAGGTCCAATTTTTTTTTTTTTTTTTTCCTTTTTTTTTAATTTTTTTATCTGTCGCCACTTAGATGTACTCTCATGCTTTGATTGCGGGTGGGGGGGGGGGGTGATCTCGCTAGCCTTCGACTGACTCTGACCGCTTTGACTGTCGACTGCCTGGTCCGGTTACTTCCAAAGTGATCTAAAATTTAACTTTTGGTTTATTTTATTTTGTGATTATTATTTTATAAGCTTAATTGGTCCGCAATAAGAGCCATAAGCTCCGATATTTTTAAACCTCCTAGCCAGGTCACAACCCTCTGAGGCGTTTGTTTTACATGTAGCAAATTACCACATCAGGATAACTCATTTATAAGATAAGTATATTTGATGATGTATGCTTTCTATTGAATGTTGTTGTATATAGTTGTTTATGGCACTCTCACGGGTCCTTGCCAAGTCGGCGGCGAGTTTAAGTTTGTAAATTTAGCCGGCTGGAAGGTTTTTAGCGGGTATCACAATCTATGAGGGTTGATGTTCATATAATTATTATACTCGTGTGATTGTATGTGTATTGTATTATTGGTTCATTAGACAATCGTTCAATTGCATTATGAGTGAGATATTGTTCTATTCTCAATATGCTTACCTAGTCTCGTAAACTAGCAAATTTAACTTGGAAATTTACTTCTGCGTAAGTTACTGTTTAACTTAAAGGGGGCAGGAAACGTTTTTACGAATTTTGCGTATGGTTGCTAAGACCCATAATGGTTTATTTGAGCCTGGTTAACAGCTTATGTTCCTCATACATTTCTGATAATAAACAACACAAGCCGCGCGTAACTCGCACTGCGTATTCTGCCTCCGATACATTTTTTAGCGTGACGTCACGGGATGGAGACAAATAAATGCAGTTGGTGAAATCTACCGGCGCGGCATCTGGTACACACAAGGTCTGCTAGGATCGAAGATAGGCCAAGGCCTATTTCCTTTAAAGACAAAGTAATCTTGAGAATCCGCATGGCAGATGGATGCGGATAAAAAAAACATTGGTCAGGCACTTATTGCAGTGCTCCTGGCTGAACAAATTTCTAGCACAAGCCTAGGTCGAAATATTTGTATCGGTTCTAAACTGAGACGGTGGCTCCAGTCTAGCCCTGACGCATGGCCCTCACGACCTCAACCCTAACGGGGTGTAGCCCTGACGCATGGCCCTCACGACCTCAACCCTAACGGGGTTCTGCCTATCGGCTTGTTGTCAGAAGGGTCAAGTTCACTGGGCTAGCTCCAGTTCAGGACTCGAGTACTTGGCAGCGACGCGACCCGCCCGTGAAGTCTTTCGTTCCTTTATGAAGCGACCACTTCTCGCCAGATGACTACCAGAAAAGAGTTTTGACAGTTCAGGAACTGTTAAGTTTTTCCTAAAAGGGGTAAACACAAAGATGCTGTAATCCCCACGAAAAGTTGATTTTTCTGCATACAAGGCAGGAAGAAATGATTGCCTCTCCAGAAGATAATTTCAAATCCATGGAATCCTGTCTCTGTTTGTTTACCTCCTTACTACTAAAGAAGGAGATCTATATTACAACATATATAAGGAAAAATTATTGCAAAATACTAATAAATATAAAGATTACCATACATTATATATTTCATTTGGCGTACCCCATTTCCTTGACTTTCATTGACAATTTTACTGCAATATATATTTTTTTACTGTGTCTCATTTATTTTTAATGATAAATCTATGTGGCTAGACATATTCAGCATTTTATATAACAACATGTAGAACTACCAATTATATTCTTGATTTATTTAAATTTTAGTTGACTTTGTGTGTAAACAAATTATACAAATTGTTAACTTTAAATTGTTTAATCTGATGAATAATCACTAGTATAAATCACAATATGTAAAACTACCAATTATGACAACAGATATTAATTTAATTTTATTATAATTTGTTTAAATATATATTTTGGGCTAATAACAAATATTGTTTAAACTACTGTAATTTCCGGTGTAAAAGTCGCACCTTTTTTTGTTGAGTCCGAGGGGTGCGACTTATACTCCAGTGCAACTTATAATGAATGAATGAATCTCCTTTATTCCACCACTTCCTGGTGAGCATTAGAACATGTCAAAAAACAGAACAAATAACAAAAACACACAGAACAAAAAAAACAAAAACAAAAACGGTCGTCAGTAAAATTTTTACATTTTGTCGTATGACATTCTTTGCCAAGCGTTGGCACATATTTGGGTTAAAATGCTAAGCTGCTCTAGGGTGGCTTCAATGTCAGGAGGCTTGCCTAACATTACTCGAGTTAATTCGATCTCTTCAAGATTGTATAGATACGCGCTTATTGGCACTTCACATGTATTTACAATTAGTGCCCAGAAGTATTCACGGGCCTCACCGTACGCCACGCAATGATGGAAAAGGTGATTGAGAATATCCGTATATGCACGGTCACAGTGTGTGCATGCATATGTCTTGGTGTCGTGTACGACACAGTTCAAACGAGCTAGGTCACGAAGGTGTTGCCTTCGACCACGCGTACGGTGTTCTAAGGTCCATATGGCGTTTACGCCAAAAACTCCCCCTCTAATCATTTCAAAGCGTCTGTATTTTGGTTGGGACAATTTGGTGGTTAACAGTTGTTCCGACCAGCGCCGCACAGCCGTTCTCACCAACTTTTTCCAGTCGCCTTTGCTAGGAAAGTTGCTGTTATCCATGAACCTAAAAACGATTCCTTCTAGATTATATTTCTTCAGGATCTCTATGATGTCCCTAATATACCCAAACTTTGGCCCTGGGCCCTGGGATTGATAGAGACGTTCCACAAATATGCGTTTCGCTAATGCGGTATTTTTGAGCCGACATAATCTGCCCAGAATTGTTAGCTTCTTTTTATCAATTTCTTCCGCAAGAGACATTTCGTTAACCATACTGCGGGCAATGGTCGCACTGGAGCATTTTGGAAAATTTTGAATACATCGTATGGCGCCATTGTGGGCCGCTTCAAGTTTCGCTAGGTGGTTGTGTGTCAGATGATTCCAAAACTCAGCACCATAGAGGGCCCGCGGAATGACAATACATCGATACAGTTTCAAAGCGGTGAGACAACTCATGCCGGCATTCTTTGTGTTGACTGACAGGATGCTCATTAAGCCCCTCTTAAGCTTTTTAGTCGCCTCCTCCACCGCACATGTTGAGGAGAGATTGACATCGAGGTGAATTCCCACATGGTTGTATACCTGGACTTCTTCCACACGCTCGTTATATAGCGCAATCTGACATGCATTTGCCTTTTTAACTCTTCGTAATTTGCTATCAAAAAACATTACTTTCGACTTGGTTGGATTATATTTAAATTGCCACCTTCGGCTGTAGTTTTCGCAGACGCTTACCAGTGCCTGCAAGGCAGAATTCGTTAGAGCACATACGGCAATGTCGTCAGCTTGGAGTATGCCGCCGCATATTATGTCACCAATGCGTGCGCCATACACAGAGCTACCAAGCGCAACTGCTAATTCGTGTATATATAGCATGTAATACCAAGGCCCTAACACAGAACCCTGGCGCACAGACCTACTGATAGGTATGTCTTCGGATTTAATGCCGTTACATACCACATTTGAGACCATACCTTGGTACGCCGAGTATAATTGTTTAATATTGTTTTATATTGTTTAAACTACTGTAATTTCCGGTGTAAAAGTCGCACCTTTTTTTGTTGAGTCCGAGGGGTGCGACTTATACTCCAGTGCAACTTATATATGATCTAAGTCTAAGCTTTTCTCTCGGGACACCGCACCCCCCCCCCCTCCCCCCCCTAATCAACACCAGCCCTGAGATCTGAGCGATGCATCAACCACCTCTATAAACAATGCCTAATAGACTCGCCCGCTCCTATTGGTTGACTGTAAGCTAGCCGGTGCCGCTGAAACTGTGCTCTGGGTACCCATCAAAGAAACATAGAGCCGAGTTAAACGTAATTACGGTCTCTGTGTAGTTGGTACTTTTAAATAGGAATCGGAATAGAAAGTGATAGGCTCGGTTTACTTATAACTAATAGGTTTGTCGGGCATCACGTACGTTGGATGATATATGGAGTTAGTCTGAAGATTACGATGAAGGGGCGTTTCGAAAGGATTGAGTGTTTAATCAGACTACTTTGAGGGTTTGTCGGAGATTTATGTACCCATCAGTTTATACTCGATCCTCTTTTACAAAGCACGCGGGCCGTTCTTAGACCACCAGAATGCGAATTACGGGGTAACTGAAGTTTTTGCACACAGTGAGGGTGCTGTGTGATCAGTATCAGTCAGTATCATTTACTGACGGAGCATTTCTACCAAAGACAGCTAAAATGAGTCAGATCTCCACCACTGGTTTGTTCCGCTCTCTACATTGAGTTGGCTAGAGAGTGGAGTGGTTTTGCACGCATGCTCTATTTTTAGTGCTGAGGCGACGAGGAGAGGGTGGTTGATGGAGGGGGTTGGGCCGCGTATGCACTATTTTTAGAAACGACATAAATATTAAGAAATGAGGCGGGTGTGTGGAGGGGGGTTCCCCTTTCGGAGTTTAGATGCATTCTCTATTTTTATAAATGCAATCTCAGAGAGGATGCAGCGGACATACATGCGTTTTCTATTTTTGGACAATACCTTATGTTGAGAGGTGAGGAGTAGAGAGTTGGGTGGTTAGAGAATAGGTACTATGATAGAGAGAATAGGGGCGTGTGTGCACTATTTCTAGCAATGTCAATGTTAGGATATGAGGCGTGTGGGTGAGGGGATTCACCTTTCGGAGTGGAGATGCTTGCATGCTATATTTTTATAAATGATATCAAGTTAGGAAGGAATGAGGTGTTGCTACCTATATGCGTGGTACTGCTATGGTTGAAGATGTTAAGATATACTTATAACGTTTTATTTAATTTGAAAGATTTATGTGTAATACACGGCAATGATTTTAGGAATAAATAAGTTTGTCTTTCATTGAATTATGAATTAAATGTTATGCGTCATTCGCATATATAGGATCAGACAATGGTAAACATATGTAATTATTATATAAGTTTTATGTGTATTAGATGATTCATATGCAATCAAGCTTATGTTTTATGTACCAGTTAGGACAATTGTGTAACAAATATGTAAGTATTCTGTAAGTTTTATGTTTCATATGTCATAAAGTCTAAGTTATGTGCAACATTTATGTATCTCATTAGACAATTATGAAACATAGGTAGCATTCTACGTTTTGCTTTTCATATATCATCAAGCTTATATTTTATTCGGGTACTCAATAGACAACCGTGAAAAAATACATATGTATACTATAGATTTCGGTATTCAATGCAAGGGAGCTCAGGTTTATGTAGAGTCTAGTAATAATAATGGAAAATGTTTCCGTGATATTGAATTTGTGTATCATCTAACGGTGATATTGAAGTTGTGTATCATCCAACGGTGATATTGAAGTTGTGTATCATCCAACGGTGAAATATGAAATAAAGTAATAATTTTGTATGTATTGCAAGTGAATATTAAATTTAAACCATGTTACACTAAAATGTTTGGTGGAACATAGACATTTTGCAAAGCAAGGGATGTACATTTGGATTGCGCAGCAGTTTGCCAACGAACAAGACAATAACAGGATATAGGTGTCACTGTTATCATCTGGGATGAGACAAATATGGAAAACGATATGATCAGTGTAGTTAGGTTTGAATGATGAGTGAAGTTATTTATCAGAATAGAGTGAACGAAAGTAATGGCTTTTATGTATAGCTGTTGTACCGGCAGCGTCTCTAGGAGTAATGTAATGTGTATTTTTTTAAAGATCAAATGGGAAATACTTAGGCAATAAGATATAATTAACAAATCGAATACGAAAGTATTTTTCAGGTTTTATTTTTCATGTCATCAAGTAAATAGTTATGTGTTACATACGTGCAGCTCATTTGACAAATATGAAATGTATGAATAGCATTCTACATGTTTTATCTTTTATATGTCATCAAGTTTACGTCACATTCGGGAAAGACAACCGTGAAAGAAAAATATAAGTTTATGTATTCAGTGTTTCATATGTCATGTTTGCATATTTATGTAACACTCGTGGAACTGGTAATGATAATAGCAATGATAAAACGGATACATGGGTATATTGTACATTTCGGGACTCAATACCAGTAAGCTTGGGTTTATGTAGCGATGATGTAAAAGATTGTTTCAATTATGTTAAAGCTATGTATCAGAGTACAATGAACTATGGAATAAAGTAACAACTTTTATGTATGACATTCAAGTAGATATTTTATGTGAACCATTCTGCACGTGTGTCACGATTGATGTATGACGTGTTTGGCGGATCATAGATCTTTTGCAAAGCAAGTGGTGTAAATTTGGATTGCACTGCAGTTACCAATTGTAAGAGAATGCCCGCTGTATATGTGTCGTGGTTATAATATATGTTGGGACAAATGTGAAAAGAAACGGTATGATCAGTGTACGTAGGACGGAAAAATGAGTAACATGTTTAATGTAACATGAAGTCTTATGTTTTTTTTTCGATTGTACATGGCAAGTAAGCGGTGCTTAATGTAACAATGATAGGTTTAGTAAAAGAAAAATTCCATTAAGTTAAAGTTTTTGATCAACCTACAACGAACAACGGAAGAAATGAAAAACTTAAAACTTAAAATGTAAACCGTTTATTATTGGTTGCTCATTCGATTCATTAAATTGTGTTAGTCGTACTGTTTCACATTAGTGCTTTAGCAAATGACGCATTATAGGGAGACGTATAGAGTGTCATTTACTTAATCAGTTTAGTTTTTGCTAACTGGAGTGCAGAGCCGATTTACATCACCTGCTTTGCAAAAGGGCTATGGGCCCCCCGAACACTTCACACATATATCGTGCCAAGCGTAATGGTATGGTTCGCAATTTATACTTCACTTAGAATCTATCACATATACGTTGTCTGCGTTCGTTTGTCATTCAATGTTGGTTAAAAGATACCATCAACCTAAGTGAAACATTTTCTGTAATAAATCGATCATCACTACATGAACCAGTTTTCTCTTAGCGAGGACACACCACATGTTATATTACAACAATAGAACCGTTTATTTACATCTTACTGGTCTGATCATATGCCATCTGAACTAAAACTCCTCTACGTAATTTATAATTCGATTCATCAACTTGGGTTGCATTTGTTATTTCCCATTAGTTCGTTCACAAGTAACTCATTTCGTATGTTCACTTGTTCAATAGTTATATGCGTGTCGTTTCTTTTCACCCGTGATTAAACACATAGATTATGTTAACGACACATATCCTGAGTTATTACTGACAGAGGTCTAAAGACTTCTGTCAGTATACTGCTCAGCTCGGTTTGTAAATTTATTTATTTATATGTTTGTTAATATGTTTGTCATCAAGGTCTAGGGCGCATGGTAACAGTTACGGTTGTCAGACTTACTCTACTGATAGATATCTGAAATAGCTCGGCTAAGTTCGTTATTGGCATATGTAGGTCAAAGATCAAGGTCACAGCGATTTTTTGAAAAAAAAGTTAAGAACGCCTTTATCTCCGTTAATATTACACCTAGAGAGTTCGGGTAAGTTTCATAATGTGCTACTATTCAAGACGCATCTTCCAGCTATTGACCATTTTTGATGCGTCATACTCGTTTTCGAGCCACATGACGTTTTATGTTTTCTGAAAAACGCAAAAGATGACCTTGAGCCGTTTTTCTGCGGTTTCACCAATTTAAATTAAAGATATCACTCTGGTATTCCGGCCTGCCATAGAAATATGAATGAGAATAGCCTCTGTAAAATCTGAGCTTTTTCGGATACGTCATATGACGTCACGATGACGTCACTTTTGGTACATTAAAAAAATCGTCAAAAATCGGCAAAAAATGATAAAAAATCGAGTGGCGTCATTTTGTAGGAAATGGGGTCCGGTGTTTGTCTGCATCATAAAAATAGTATGTTCCTATCTTACTTCCGGTTTCAGGGGTAACGGCAATTCCCTATGGGACCTCCAATGTTCAAGCCCTCAATCTCTCAGGCTGGGGAAATTTGTTCGCCCCGTATTTCATCGGTGCCTGCATCAAACAGTTTCGGGATTTTTTCCTTGGTTAAACATGGTACCCGGTAGCCATGATCCTTATTAGATGGAATTCAGAGAGGAAATGACGTCACAGGATTTTTTTGAAATTTTTCCCATTGTGAAAGATAGGGATTTTGGGGGCTTGCAGGGGCACCCACGAGCGTCCTATTAAAGCCATCGCTCTATACTTGCAGTTGTAGAAGGATGGTAGTAGGATGAGCTATTAACTATAAACACGGCGACATAGCTCTGTAACTTTTTGGTATATAGTCGAACGCGTTTAACATGGGACCCTATGGAGATAATCAAACTTCCTTCAATATGACGTACTTCCGTTTGAGCGATCTCACTTTGCTTTACCACCGTGCGAGATGTGAACGAGTACAAGAGAATCAGGGTAGGTTGACGGAAAACGCGTGTCTCAGTTTTCTTTCCATGGAAACCGAAGATTTTCCCAATGATAAAGTATACAAATTCCCTATAACTTAGAAAATTCGTCAAAAATCTGAAAAACTACCTAGGCCTTCCATCTTTGCGCATAATGGTAGGGAATATATGTCTCCAGATTACTATTGGCAGAAAAGCATTATTATCCTTTACATCTTAGCTGCAGAATCCTTTTTTCGTCTGCTGGTTTTTCATTTACCCGTAATGATGAAGAATAGCAATTTTCGGTAATTAGGTGAAGATATATCTGAACGACAAACAGTCCTACCGCCGTTCTAATCAACGTTTTGGATTGAGGGCACAAATATTTGTGTTCAGATATTTGAACGTTGCCGTGCGTCATGCCATGACGTCACCATGACGTCATGACGTCATAATTTTATAACCTCTATTGCTCGACTATTATACCTCATAGCGACTACCGGTTGATTTGGCGCTGTACCTTATATCCACGCACAAATGTTGCCGTGCGTATCTTTTTTTGCGGTACCGAAACGTGTGCGTCAAAAATGACGTCCAAGTTTACGTTACCCGACGAAATTGTGAAATCGTTTCATTTTTACCTATTTAACCACTAGGTAATATCACTATAAGTTCATGAGTAGGTAACGCCAAAAGCTAGAAGCCAATTTGGTAAGCGTCAGTAACGTCATGTGACGTCACGATGACGTTTCATGGCAACGGAACTAAGCCCAATGATAAAGTATAGAGATTCTGGCCAAATAAGAAAATTTGTCAAAAATCAGGAAAGCAAGTTAGAGCTGCGATTGTTACGGTACTTAGTAGGGCTGAACTATACATGAACATACCTGTGCTCACAATTGACGTATTGCCCTTACCCTGGGAACCATGGGGCCGCACAAAGGGGACCCCCTGGCTCGGTCGCCAATGATGAGAGAATGGGGAAATGGACTCAAAGCACTTTCGATTCCCTCAGTGTTGCCCCTTGTAGGTGCGATTGTGGGCTAAAATGCCCGTTGTATGAGTTATTTCAAGCTACATTGACCGCTGCAGACCCTATTTAGACCAAATAGGATGATAATTTAGCAAATGATCGTCTGTAACAAAATCATTTCTGTCAGTAAGCCTCAGCCTCCGGCTGATTTCGGCTCTTGTTTAATTAAACACTTTACGATTGTGTAATTGTAATGCAAACCCAGTTTATAGTATTTGCTTTGTAAAAGATCTATGCCCGACGAAGCATTTTACACATCAATCACGACATACGTGTAAATGTATGGTTTACATTTAGTATTCACTTGAAATATATTATATATATATAAGTTATTACATTCTTCTGTCGTTCGCTGTAGTTGGGTATTAGAATTCCACCATGATTGAAGCATTTATTGTACAACCTATCGAAGGCGAGTTTTATACTTACCTTGCGCAATAGTTCATTCACTGAAACAAAGTCATAGTGCATGTTGTATTAAACAAATCACTCGTCATGCACACCTGCATATTGGTCTTCTATGTTAACCAACCTGAGACTCACTCGCATAATTTGGGGATATACGTGTAACGTGCACATTTAATGCGCAATTGAAATGCCTTACTTACAAATTATTACTTTCTTTTGTAGTTCAACGTATATTGATGCAGAACTCCACCATGTTTGAAACAATTATTGTACTAAACCTATCATCACAACATAAAGCGGGGCTTATACTTACATTGCGCAACATTTGACTTACTGAAAGCAAAGTCACAGTACATGTTACATTTCACACATCACTTGTTATCGACATCTAACTCTTCTGATCATATGACAATTAAGCAATGTTCCCATCACGTAATTTTTTATATTATTCCCTAACTTATGTCACGTAATTTTTTATATTATTCCCTAACTTATGTCACGCATATTATTTCATATTAGTTCTTTAACAAATGACATTATATATGCACTTAGGTCCTCTAACGATACAACATGTATACGTGTAATGCTTCTCTCAATACTTGTTTAAACACATCTCATAAAAGCGACAGCTATGACAAGTATTTACTCAATCGTTTTTGTTTGGTTAACGATAGTGTAAATCCGCGTTGCATCCCTTGCTCCACAAGAGATATATGGGACCAAACATTCCGCACATCAATCATCAAACACGTACAAAATGATTCACATTTAATGTTCACTTCAAAAGTTTTACATAAAAATTATTACATTCTTCCGTCGTTCGCTGTATGTTGATGTATAGCTTCGAAATAATTGAACAGTTATTTTACTAAACCTATCATCACTAAAGGAAGCAGAGCTTATTCATACAAATATTTTGCTAACTGAAAACAAAATCATATAACAGAGTTCATTAAGCATATCACTCGCTATTCATACCTAACTACTCTGACTATATCTTAATTTAACAGAAACTTCTTCATGTAACTTATTGTGTAGCTTCTCAACTTGCACTACGCAAGTTATGTCGCACTGGATCTTAAATAAATTACGCATTACATTTCCACATAGTTTCTCGTGTAGTATACAATATTCATACACGACAGTTTTTCATTTCTTCCGTTGTTCGTTGTAGGTTGATCAAAAACTTTAACTTAATGGAATTGTTCTTTTACTAAACCTATCATTGTTACATTAAGCACCGCTTACTTGCCATGTACGATCGAAAAAAAACATAAGACTACATGTTACATTAAACATGTTACTCATTTTTACGTCCTACGTACACTGATCATACCGTTTCTTTTCACATTTGTCCCAACATATATTATAACCACGACACCTATACAGCGGGTTATTCTTTTACAATTGGTAACTGCAGTGCAATCCAAATTTACACCACTTGCTTTGCAAAAGATCTATGTTCCGCCAAACACGTCATACATCAATCGTGACACACGTGCAGAATGGTTCACATAAAATATCTACTTGAATGTCATACATAAAAGTTGTTACTTTATTCCATAGTTCATTGTACTCTGATACATAACTTTCACATAATTGAAACAATCTTTTACATCATCACTACATAAACCCAAGCTTACTGGTATTGAGTCCCGAAATGTACAATATACCCATGTATCCGTTTTATCATTGCTATTATCATTACCAGTTCCACGAGTGTTACATAAATATGCAAACATGACATATGAAACACTGAATACATAAACTTATATTTTTCTTTCACGGTTGTCTTTCCCGAATGTGACGTAAACTTGATGACATATAAAAGATAAACATGTAGAATGCTATTCATACATTTCATATTTGTCAAATGAGCTGCACGTATGTAACACATAACTATTTACTTGATGACATGAAAAATAAAACCTGAAAAATACTTTCGTATTCGATTTGTTAATTATATCTTATTGCCTAAGTATTTCCCATTTGATCTTTAAAAAAATACACATTACATTACTGCTAGAGACGCTGCCGGTGCAACAGCTATACATAAAAGCCATTACTTTCGTTCACTGTATTCTGATAAATAACTTCACTCATCATTCAAACCTAACTACACTGATCATACCGTTTTCCACATTTGTCTCATCCCAGATGATAACAGTGACACCTATATCCTGTTATTGTCTTGTTCGTTGGCAAACTGCTGCGCAATCCAAATGTACATCCCTTGCTTTGCAAAATGTCTATGTTCCACCAAACATTTCAGTGTAACATGGTTTAAATTTAATATTCACTTGCAATACATACAAAATTATTACTTTATTTCATATTTCACCGTTGGATGATACACAACTTCAATATCACCGCTAGATGATACATAACTTCAATATCACCGTTAGATGATACACAAATTCAATATCACGGAAACATTTTCCATTATTATTACTAGACTCTACATAAACCTGAGCTCCCTTACATTGAATACCGAAATCTATAGTATACATATGTATTTTATCACGGTTGTCTATTGAGTACCCGAATAAAATATAAGCTTGATGATATATGAAAGGCAAAACGTAGAATGCTACCTATGTTTCATAATTGTCTAATGAGATACATAAATGTTGCACATAACTTAGACTTTAAGACATATGAAACATAAAACTTACAGAATACTTACATATTTGTTACACATTTGTCTAAGTATTGACCTAACTGGTACATAAAACATAAACTGGATTGCATATGAATCATCTAATACACAAACTTATATAATAATTACATATTTTTACCATTGTTTGATCCTACTTATGCGAATGCTGCATAACATTTAATTCATAATTCAATGAAAGACAAACTTATTTATTCCTAAAATCATTGCCGTGTATTAAACATAAATCTTTCAAATTAAATAAAACATTATAAGTATATCTTATTATCTTCAACCATAGCAGTACCACGCATATAGGTAGCAACACCTCATTCCTTCCTAACTTGATATCATTTATAAAAATATAGCATGCAAGCATCTCCACTCCGAAAGGTGAATCCCCTCACCCACACGCCTCATATCCTAACATTGACATTGCTAGAAATAGTGCACACACGCCCCTATTCTCTCTATCATAGTACCTATTCTCTAACCACCCAACTCTCTACTCCTCACCTCTCAACATAAGGTATTGTCCAAAAATAGAAAACGCATGTATGTCCGCTGCATCCTCTCTGAGATTGCAACGTCACTGATTATGGAGACCTAATTCCTGTGATCATACCATTTCTTTTCACTTTTGTCTCCACACAGTTATAACAAGGCCAGCTATAACCCGTTATTCTCTTAATCGTTGGTAAACTCATTGTAAGTTGATACATAACTTCAACATTCTGGAAACAATTCGCGTTTTAATATTGCCACATAAACCTAAGCTTCCTTGCATTAAATATCGAAATTTAGAGTATACATAAGTATTTTTTGACGGTTGTCTATTAAGTCCCCGAATGTGGCATAAAATAGAAATTTGATGCCATATGAAAGGCTAAACATGCAAAATGTTACCTATATGTTTCACAATTTTCTAATGAGCTACATACATGTTGCACATAACTTTTACTTTACGCCATTTGAAACATAAAACTTACATAATACTTCATAATCGTTTCACTATTGTCTAAGTATTGCCCCGAATGCTACATAGAACATAAACTTGATTGCCTGTGAAGCATCTAATACACAAACTTATATAATAATGCTATATTTTTACCATTGTGTTGTTCTAGTTATGCGAATGCTGCCCAAAATTTAATTCATAATTCAATGAAACATTAAAAAAAATCCTATTATGATTGCCGTATGTTACACATAACTGTTTCATATTAAATAAAACGTTACCAATAAACCTGAACCATCATAGCACTGCCACGCACAGAGGTAACAACACCTCATTCCTCCCTACCCTGATATCATTTATAAAAATAGAGAATGCATCTAAACTCCGAAAGGGGAACCCCCCTCCACACACCCGCCTCATTTCTTAATATTTATGTCGTTTCTAAAAATAGTGCATACGCGGCCCAACCCCCTCCATCAACCACCCTCTCCTCATCGCCTCAACACTAAAAATAGAACATGCGTGCATAACCACTCCACCCTCCCCCAAGCGTCTCTCACCATCTGTTCCCCTAGCCATTTACGACAACACGATATGGAAAGGTAGACATGGCAACTTAATTCTCTCTAGCCAACTCAATGTAGGGAGCGGAACAAACCAGTGGTGGGGATCTGACTCATTTTAGCTGTCTTTGGTAGTAATGTTCCGTCAGTAAATGATACTGACTGATACCGATCACACAGCACCCTCACTGTGTGCAAAAACTTCAGTTACCCCGTCATTCGCATTATGGTGATCTAAGAACGGCCCGCGTGCTTTGTAAAAGAGTATAGAGTATAAACTGATGGGTACATAAATCTCCGACAAACCCTCAAAGTAGTCTGATTAAACACTCAATCCCTTCGAAACGCCCCTTCATCGTAATCTTCAGACTAACTCCATATATCATCCAACGTACGTGATGCCCGACAAATCTATTAGTTATAAGTAAACCGAGCTTATCACTTCCTATTCCGATTCCTATTTAAAAGTACCAACTACACAGAGAAGAACTTATAAACGCCAGCCCTTATGTTCTCAATCAAAAACGGGGAACTGAATTCAATATTGTTTTTTACATTATCGTCCGCTCATCCCCATCTCGAAATCCGATGAACAGCCAGCTGGGGTGAACTTCGCACATCCCCATTATGTCCATCCGCCTCCCCTCACCTTCAAGCCCGCAAAAAAAGAGACAAGGCTCAACACGCTCAGGGGTGACTAGTACTGGCTTTCCGTGGCGACACGCTTCGGTGACTCCACTGGTCTGGGTAGCCTCTCAAATTGATCTATTGGTGTCCTTGGGGTGCGGGCGTGGGGGAGGCGGGTGGGCGGTTAGAGTACGTCCCTCACTCATAGGTGGGAGTAACGGAGGGGCGACATGCTAAATAGGGAGGGGACGCGGTGAACGCGGTGAATGCGGAAGAGGTGTAGGAAAAACGGTCGGACTAGGAGGGAGGGGGAAAAAGAGGCTGAGGGAGGGCGACTAATTTTACAAGATAACTGCTGTCCTTGCAGTTATCTGCCGATGACACATCTTAACGGCACTACGTGATTGTGAATACCGTTCACCGTCATGGTTGGGTGAGGGTAGGAGGGGATCGGCTTTCGCGGAGGGAGGGGGGGGGCAGTATTGTCAGGAGTTGGTCGGTGGATGAGGAACAAGGGGTTGGCGCCCTCTTATTGTGAGAGAAAAGAGTAATGACCGTTGTTTGATGAGTCAGTCTGTTATTTCAATACTAATAAGCCCCTGTATGCTCTCCTCCTCAGGTAGTTTTTCATCTGCAAGCAATTAATACGTCGGACGGAAAGGTGAATGGGTTGACCTTTACAACATAAGCAAGCAGCTGTCAAGTATTAATTGTCTTCTCTAACCGCTCCTCCCGTGGCAGCTATAGGTGTAGGGATATCGGTCGGACTAGCAGGGTGGGGGAGAAAGGGGTATCGAGGCTGAGAGAGGGCGACTGATTTGACAAGCAAATTATGAAACTATTGTCCTTGCAGTTAACCCGCGATGACACATCCATGACGTCACTGCGTGATTGTGAAATACCGTTCACTATCATGGTTGGGAGGGTGTAGTAAGGGGTCTAGCTAGTGGAGGGCGGGGGGGGGCAGTGGATGAGGGGGGGGGGCGTGAACAGGGGTGGGGGTCTTGGGGGTTAGGAGTTTTGCTTGGGGAGGGGTAGTTTACGGGAGGGGTGGGTGGGGATAGGAGATACATTTGGGGACCGGAGGGTGGGGAGGGGGGGGGGGCGGGAGTACAAACCTTCACGCGCCAGGTGACCATAGGAGACCGGCGCGCATGCGCCCCCACAAAAAGCGTTACCCCCCAAGAACGTTAGCCCCAGGAAAAAGTTACATTCGTTTGGGCCCCTCTCAACTACTACTGTATACTGCAAAATTTCACTGTTTTAGCATTACAGGAAAAATAAATATAGTTAATGAATGCATACCAGTATATACCAGTAAAAAGTATATAGAAATATATAAAATAATTAATAAAATTCCAAGCGGGCGAGTCATTTAGGCATTGTTTATAGAGGTGGTTGATGCATCGCTCAGATCTCAGGGCTGGTGTCAAGTTGATTAGGAGGGGGGGGGGGGGGGCTGCGGTGTCCCGAGAGAAAAGCTTAGACTTAGATCATATATAAGTTGCACTGGTGTATAAGTCGCACCCCTCGGACTCAACAAAAAAAGGTGCGACTTATACACCGGAAATTACAGTAGTTTAAACAATATTTGTTATTAGCCCAAAATATATATTTAAACAATTTATAATAAAATTAAATTAATATCTGTTGTCATAATTGGTAGTTTTACATATTGTGATTTATACTACTGATTATACATCGGATTAAATAATTAAAATTTAACAATTTGTATAATTTGTTTACACACAAAGTAAACTAAAATTTAAATAAATCAAGAATATAATTGGTAGTTCTACATGTTGTTATATAAAATGCTGAATATGTCTAGCCACATAGATTTATCACTAAAAATAAATGAGACACAGTAAAAAAATATATATTGCAGTACAATTGTCAATGAAAGTCAAGGAAATGGGGTACGCCAAATGAAATATATAATGTATGGTAACCTTTATATTTATTAGTATTTTGCAATCATTTTTCCTTATATATGTTGTAACATAGATCTCCTACTTTAGTAGTAAGGAGGTAAACAAACAGAGACAGGATTCCATTGATTTGAAATTATCTTCTGGGGAGGCAATCATTTCTTCTTGCCTTGTATGCAGAAAAATCAACTTTTCATGGGGATTACAGCATCCTTGTGTTTACCCCTTTTTGGATAAACTTAAAAGTTCCTGAACTGTCACAACTCTTTTCTGGTAGTCATCTGGCGAGAAGTGGTCGCTTCATAAAGGAATGAAAGACTTCACGGGCGGGTCGCGTCGCTGCCTTCAAGTACTCGAGTCCTGAACTGGAGCTAGCCCAGTGAACTTGACCCTTCTGACAACAAGCCGATAGGCAGAACCCCGTTAGGGTTGAGGTCGTGAGGGCCATGCGTCAGGGCTACACCCCGTTAGGGTTGAGGTCGTGAGGGCCATGCGTCAGGGCTAGACTGGAGCCACCGTCTCAGTTTAGAACCGATACAAATATTTCGACCTAGGCTTGTGCTAGAAATTTGTTCAGCCAGGAGCACTGCAATAAGTGCCTGACCAATGTTTTTTTTATCCGCATCCATCTGCCATGCGGATTCTCAAGATTACTTTGTCTTTAAAGGAAATAGGCCTTGGCCTATCTTCGATCCTAGCAGACCTTGTGTGTTCCAGATGCCGCGCCGGTAGATTTCACCAACTGCATTTATTTGTCTCCATCCCGTGACGTCACGCTAAAAAATGTATCGGAGGCAGAATACGCAGTGCGAGTTACGCGCGGCTTGTGTTGTTTATTATCAGAAATGTATGAGGAACATAAGCTGTTAACCAGGCTCAAATAAACCATTATGGGTCTTAGCAGCCATACGCAAAATTCGTAAAAACGTTTCCTGCCCCCTTTAAGTTAAAACAGTAACTTACGCAGAAGTAAATTTCCAAGTTAAATTTGCTAGTTTACGAGACAAGCTAAGCATATTGAGAATAGAACAATATCTCACTCATAATGCAATTGAACGATATTCCAATGAACCAATAATACAATACACATACAATCACACGAGTATAATAATTATATGAACATCAACCCTCATAGATTGTGATACCCGCTAAAAACCTTCCAGCCGGCTAAATTTACAAACTTAAACTCGCCGCCGACTTGGCAGGGACCCGTGAGGGTGCCATAAACAACTATATACAACAACATTCAAAAGAAAGCATACATCATCAAATATAATTATCTTATAAATGAGTTATCCTGATGTTGTAATTTGCTACAACAAACGCCTCAGAGGGTTGTGACCTGGCTAGGAGGTTTAAAAATATCGGAGCTTATGGCTCTTATTGCGGACCAATTAAGCTTATAAAATAATAATCACAAAATAAAATAAACCAAAAGTTAAATTTTAGATCACTTTGGAAGTAACCGGACCAGGCAGTCGACAGTCAAAGCGGTCGGATGCAGTCGAAGGCTAGCAAGATCACCCCCCCACCGCCTCGCAATCAAAGCATGAGAGTACATCTAAGTGGCGACTGATAAAAAAAAAAAAAAAAAGGGGGAAAAAAAAAATCGGACCTGGAGCCATGCAAGGAAAGTGAATATTTGAAAAAATGTAAACAAACGGGCGCCATTTTGTTTAGGTCGCATACCAATAATTTCTCCCTAGCCCTCCACTTACCCTCCACCCCCCTCCCCCCCCTCCCGCCTTCCAACTACCCCCCTCTAGCCTACCGTCTACCCCCCTACACCTTTTTCCCCGTCGTCTAACTACCGCCCCCCCCCACCAGTCACCGGATGTAAACAAACCGCCGCCATCTTGTGACGTCACCTGTTGGGGTCACGTGATACGACACCCGTGACGTGGTAGGTGTGTCAGTGATCACGTGACCTGTGTGACGTCACAGAGCTGGCGGCAGATCTCCGTGTGACAGTCAGTGAGGGAGGGGACGGGAAGCAAGTACCAGACAGGATGCCATGACTGCATCATGGCATCCTCTGGGTGACTTGTCAGCCACGCGCCCCGCTCAGACCGCCGAGGGATGTCCCTCACCCCCTCACCACTCAGCAGGGGGTGGGGGACACCTCTCCCCCTCTCCAAGTGAGTCGCCAGCTTCCTCAGGTACCCACCTAGCCCCCCCCCCCAGCCCCCCCCCCTTCCCACCCTCTCCCCGCACCAAGTCCCTCAGGACGAGGTACTTGAGGACGATGGAGGGGACCTTACGTTGGGGTGTGGGTGGCACCCCCACAGCCTACCCCACGGCGGGGTGGAGGGGGGCAGTGTCCCCCCCTCCTCAATTCAGACCGCACACAGCGGAAAATTCTCTGTGACCGTCCGCCTTGGTTTGCCATATGAAACAAGGGGAGGGGGGGCGGGGGAAGTTTGGCTGGTCCGGACCTCCCTTTTTCGTCCCGTTTTTCGTTTCGTTTCGTGAAAGCGCCAACTTTTCTCCATTTTTACGACCCCTCGCTTCCCCCACCCGTCACGCGCCCTGTACAAATGCGCATCCAGCACATTCACTCCTACAACCTCCTTACCCCAACCCTGAGTAAACCGACATCCTGTCGATATATTATTTCTAAGTATATTAAATCTCGTTCTTTCCGACAAGCAGAAACCCGAATTCTGCTCGTTTTATTACAAGGATGTTTAGCTCGGTTTAGCTCAATGGACGTATATAGTGGAGTGGCGGATTTATGGTGGATATCGGTTCATGATCGGTAGTAGTGCGCGCTGATGAGGGGTGACAGTCGGAGGGTAGGGAGGGCGGGCAGCTGCGTATTCAGGCTTTTAACAAGGAGGGGTCTACTGCCGTTCGAAAATCTGACGACAGGGAGCGGCGTGGTCAAGTAGCAGAAAAATGAGGGCTGGGTCCAAACGTAACATTGCGTATAACATATTATCGTCAAGTCAAAAAAGAGTGGAGGGGCAGAGGGTCTGGGGTCTTTAATTGTCCTTGTCATATGCTTGCTTTGTGGCAGGAGAGGGAGGAAGACCCTGTCCTCTGCCTTTTCTTGGATATGCACAGCGAATATAAGGAGTTCAGCAACTTGCGGAATTAGATTTTATCCCCCTGGATGGTAGACGATTTATTGATACGGGCAAAAAGCTACATGATGCACGGACACCCCCAACAATTCCTGGTCTCATGAGGGTTGTACTTTATGGCTCTCTCGCACGTCAGGTACCAGTGCGCATGAGAGCCATGTATCAGGGCTAGGACACAGGGCGGAGGTTTAACGTGACTGGAAAGAGTTTAAAACATTAGTGGCCAGACTTTTGAAACAGGCACAGGGTATAATTCTGGCGGAACAAGTACTTCTCCAGATTATTGGCGGAGAAGGCTCTCGTATGCCGCTCTCGGTGAAAATGACAGGAAGCGAAATGCTCTTATATTACTTGTTTTAAATGCTGGTGGTTGAGCGCATTATAGTTATATATACATATGGCACCAGTGGCTATTGATGGCGGTGGTTACTTGGGACTGCCTATCTATTTCATTACACGATTGTTCATCGACTAACTGGTGACTTACCTCAGTTCGCTCAGTGCATGGTAGTCCGGCAAATCTTGTAGCTGTTGTCTGAAAATGTAAATTCTTAAAGAATTAGACAACGATGTTTATTTGTTTAGTGCATTTTTTTCAGTTCTATGTTCTATGCATGAAGAGCCCGGGGTGAAGAGCAATTCTGGATACATTAAGCTCAGTCTGCAGATACAGGAAACGGATACGGTCAGCTCCAGTACCAGCTGCATAGAGAGATTATTTTTTAGCTACATTTATCACACGGGGTTGGATGACAGTTGCCCCAAATGCAGATACCAGGGCGCATACCCATCACCCAGTTGTTCTGCGGCTCAGCCTGAGGCGAAACAGATGACGATATTCAACGGAGATGTGCCCACACGCCCCACAAGATCATATGCATTCTATTATTAACTGCAGTGCGTCACTTCTCAGAAAGCCACAATGAAACGTCATTACTGCCTTGATTCCGTCCTGATTAGCAGCGTGTTGCAGCCGTAGGAATATATGAAACATTAACTCTACACATAGTATCTATATCTCGAGTAACATGTTCTGAGGCGTGCATGAATCAAGGGGGACCCCGAAAGGATAACCGCCATGGGGCTTTTTACCAAGCTGAAACACGTATGTCTAACCCAGATACGCAAAAGTTAAAAACTCGAGACACCATGTGATCAAAGCACAGGCAACGCTTATTTACTGCAACAAATATATTTTACCTTATGATGTCCAACACAGTAAATGTCACTTGATCCCCATGCAACATTTTGGACAGCTCCGCGGATAGACCATTCACGTCCCAAACTTGAAGAAGTTGTGGGGCACTTTGCCACCCCGAATGGAACACAAGGAGGTCTTCTGGTTTACGTTTGATAAAAGCTGTTGCACCGTCTTGCCATTCCGCAATGCAGCCGGTGGTTACAGTTTTTACTAGCCTCATCGCTTTTCGTGACTTAACCGACAAAGCAAGCTGTTCCGTAGACCTGATGGTGTGCCGCGTGAGGTGGGTCCTGAGTTGCACGGGACGGCCGCAGTTAGACACCGCTTCTGGCTGCCTTTTCTGGATCTCGGCACCCTGGAACAAGAATCGAGCCAGTTGTTCCGGGTGCCAGTGCACCTGCCCGGCGTCCGCGGCGAGCAGGAACGCCGTGCAGGCAGCGCGGCGGATGGCGCCCTCTTCTTGTGGCGGATCTCCACACACGCGTTCGAGAGTGACCTCACCCTGGGCAAAGAGGCGCGGCTGTCTGAAAATTGCAATGAACCAGTTTAGTAATAATGGGCGAATATACAGACACCCATCGCGACAAGCGGCCGGTCACCCATCGCGACCAGCGGTCAGTCACCCATCACGACCAGCGGCCACTCACCCATCGCGACCAGCGGCCAGTCACCCATCGCGACCAGCGGCCAGTCACCCATCGCGACCAGCGGCCGGTCACCCATCGCGACCAGCGGCCGGTCACCCATCGCGCCCAGCGGCCAGTCACCCATGGCGCCCAGCGGCCAGTCACCCATGGCAACCAGCGGCCAGTCACCCATCGCGACCAGCGGCCGGTCACCCATCGCGACCAGCGGCCAGTCACCCATCGCGACCAGCGGCCAGTCACCCATCGCGACCAGCGGCCAGTCACCAATCGCGACCAGCGGCCGGTCAACGATTTCGCGACATAGATCGGCGGGGGGGGGGTTGTAGATATCATGTATATTTGGAACCTGTGATAGCGATGATGGGGTAGAGGAAGGCAAGGCTGAGAGAGGAACAGCATATTTAGAGAAGAATACCTAGGCCGCAGGGTGAGCGGGTGCGTTAGGGAGAAACGTACCCGTCACCTTCTTCTAGTCGACACTTAATATTGCGTTTACTGCGCACTAACCACTGTTTTTAACACTAAAAAAACAATCGTGCTGAGCCAAGGGGCTATCACACCGCCAGTGATTACCCTTAACAACATGCCTTTAGTGTTGGTTAGTAAGGTGGTGGTCACGGATAATCTATCCCTGGACGAGGAAATAAATACTCAAATTGGGAAGGCAGCCACCATGTTTGGTAGGTTAAACAAACGTACTTGGCGTAATTCAAAACTTACCATTCGCGCACTAAAATGCTAATCTACAGGGCGTGCGTTCTAAGTAGCTTGCTGTATGGCAGTGAAACGTGGACTACGTATTGTAGCCAAGAAAGTAAATTGAATAACT
Source organism: Arenicola marina (assembly GCA_964019135.1). Taxonomy (NCBI): domain Eukaryota; kingdom Metazoa; phylum Annelida; class Polychaeta; family Arenicolidae; genus Arenicola; species Arenicola marina. The sequence continues at coordinate 37,314,321 of OZ025253.1, read as the reverse complement.
TCCATTTTCGCTGCCTGCGAAACACTTTAGGCATATCTTGGCAAGACAAGGTCACAAATGCTGAAGTGTTAGCCAGGGCCAACCTACCAAGCATTCTTGCTCTTGTGAAGCAAAGTCTTCTATGTTGGCTTGGGAACGTTCGTCGTATGCAAGATGAACGCATTCCCAGGGATGTGCTTTACGGTGAAAACGACAAAAGGCCAAGAGGACGGCCAAAGCTTAGGTTTAGGGATGTTTGTATGTGGGACATGAAGGCTTTCGGCATTGATACAGATTCTTGGGAGGATCTGGCATCCCAAAAGAGGGGATGGGCACGTGTCGTGCGTGAAGGATTGGCCCACCACGACTCGCTATGGTTTGTGAAACTGGACTTGAAACGCCAATCTTGGCGTCCACCAGCGAGCACAAACCAAGACCCATCGACAGGTCACCGTTGCGACGATTGCGGTAAGGTTTGTCGGTCATAGGTAGGCTTATTCAGTCATAATCGTAAATGCCGCGTTACGAATCGTATAATTTAAAGGGGGCAGGAAACGTTTTTACAAATTGTGCGTATGGCTGCTAAGACCCATAATGGTTTATTTGAGCCTGGTTAACAGCTTTTGTTCCTCATACATTTCTGATAATAAAAAACACAAGCCGCGCGTAAATCGCACTGCGTATTATGCCTCCGATACATTATTTAGCGTGACGTCACGGGATGGAGACAAATAAATGCAGTTGGTGAAATCTACCGGCGCGGCATCTGGTACACCCAAGGTCTGCTAGGATCGAAGATAGGCCAAGGCCTATTTCCTTTAAAGACAAAGTAATTTTGAGAATCCGCATGGCAGATGGATGCGAATAAAAAAAAACATTGGTCAGGCACTTATTGCAGTGCTCCTGGCTGAACAAATTTCTAGCACAAGCCCAGGTCGAAATATTTGTATCGGTTCTAAACTGAGGCGGTGGCTCCAGTCTAGCCCTGACGCATGGCCCTCACGACCTCAACCCTAACGGGTAGTAGCCCTGACGCATGGTCCTCACGACCTCAACCCTAACGGGGTTCTGCCTATCGGCTTGTTGTCAGAAGGGTCAAGTTCACTGGGCTAGCTCCAGTTCAGGACTCGAGTACTTGAAGGCAGCGACGCGACCCGCCCGTGAAGTCTTTCGTTCCTTTATGAAGCGACCACTTCTCGCCATCCCCACGAAAAGTTGATTTTTCTGCATACAAGGCAGGAAGAAATGATTGCCTCTCCAGAAGATAATTTCAAATCAATGGAATCCTGTCTCTGTTTGTTTACCTCCTTACTACTAAAGTAGGAGATCTATGTTACAACATATATAAGGAAAAATGATTGCAAAATACTAATAAATATAAAGGTTACCATACATTATATATTTCATTTGGCGTACCCCATTTCCTTGACTTTCATTGACAATTTTACTGCAATATATATTTTTTTACTGTGTCTCATTTATTTTTAGTGATAAAGCTATGTGGCTAGACACATTCAATTTTTTTTATAACAACATGTAGAACTACCAATTATATTCTTTATTTATTTAAATTTTAGTTTACTTTGTGTGTAAACAAATTATACACATTGTTAAATTTAAATTATTTAATCGGATGTATAATCAGTAGTATGAATCACAATATGTAAAACTACCAATTATGACAACAGATATTAATTTTATTTTATTATAATTTGTTTCAATATATATTTTGGGCTAATAATAAATATTGTTTAAGCTACTGTAATTTCCGGTGTATAAGTCGCACCTTTTTTTGTTGAGTCCGAGGGGTGCGACTTATACACCAGTGCAACTTATATATGATCTACGTATAAGCTTTTCTCTCGGGACACCGCAGATAAGCAATGCCTAATTGACTCGCCCGCTCCTATTGGTTGACTGTAAGCTAGCCGGTGCCGCTGAAACTGTGATCTGGGTACCCATCAAAGAAACATAGAGCCGAGTTAAACGCAATTACGGGCAATAGTTAACAATGGTTGGCATATGTCAGAATATCAACTCCAGCTTCCGCAAGGCAGAACTGTGGAAGTACATGTATACCAATGCCCACCGCAGCACAGGCAAATCTAATACCGAAGGTGTGACTTATATACGACTCAAGTAAAAATGTATCTGAAAATCGGTGGTTGCGACTTATACACCGGTGCGACTTAAACCCCAGAAATTATGGTACTAAGCTTTTCCAAGTTAAAGTTTGCTACATATAATCATATATCACAACATGCAGCACTGCCAACAATTACATGTATTAAGCTTATTTTATTGGAATTTTATTAATTATTTTATATATTTCTATATACTTTTTACTGGTATATACTGGTATGCATTCATTAACTATATTTATTTTTCCTGTAATGCTAAAACAGTGAAATTTTGCAGTATACAGTTAGTATAATATGTTAACATACATAAAGCTACTAGTTATATGTTATCTTATGTAACGCTTGTCTTTATTATTTTTGTGATATATTTGGATGGCGAGTGGGGCTCGTTCAGGATTAAGATATGTTTCTAGCATTGCAGCCTAATTGCCATTTTTTTTGCAATGAAAAGTACATTTTTTACATAATTGTTCTATATATACATATGAATGACTAATTAGTCGGTGAAAATACATAAGAACCTGGTATCACGTTTGCCAAACATATTTATTATTCAATTATCTGTTTGATGAGTTAATGCCATGGAACAAAACATATGATATGATCAAGTTGATTGGCTAGAGTCCCAATCCAATAGGCAGTCTCATATGGTGCTTGTTTACTATAGGTTGCTGCCCATACTGGCAATATATGTACTGGTAGATTCATTCAATTGTGCCGTAAACTCCATTTGCTTCTGGATACACCTTTTGTATCTGGTTCACAACACAGGCCTGTCTCACTCCTTTTCTGAGGTTCATAGAGTGAACTGCCTGTATGCGGCCAATGTGTAAGTTCTGCATTGGAATATAACACTGTCAGACACGTTATGTATGCAAATGTATGACTTATATTTAAATAAATAACCAATGTAATATCCTGTCTTTTCTTCATTTGGACTAACTAGGCAAAGTTAGATGGTAATAGAAAATTCTATAGTCTCAACCCTCAATAATAGATTAATTGTATTAATCCAATAATGACACACCAATAGCCATCAAATACCTTAATGCTTAGATATTTACATGGAATACTTGTACAGACAAGTGAACTATTTGGAATTTCAAGGCAGCCATATTGGGGCTAGTTGGCAAATTCACTGATATTTTGTTATATATATATAAAGAACTTCAATAATAGTTGAATAAAACAAAAATACAAAATTGTCAAGTAATAGAAAAACATCCCCATCCCCCCATCTATGGAATAGCTTCTGATACTATTATTACTCTAAATCAGTGCATTCAACATGGTACCTGACCATAGCAAAAACAATTTTCCATGAACTAATATGTTAATTACTGGCTAAATCACTGATTACAATCAACATTTTTCTTCAAAAAGTTATGATGCAAAAATAGTTGTTGACATCCATAACGTTAAACAAAATTACTTAATTTTTTATTTTTAGACCACATAGTCGACCCCGTTTCATCCAAAGAATTTTTTTTGTATCCTATCATATCATATATGCTTGACCCTTGAGCCATAGAGAATAAGGATGCATGCGGTCACGAACACAATGCAATTATTCAGAATATATCTATCAATCGACATATATGCTCTATCGACTAAGCTAAATAAAGACTTACTCAGGCTTCATAATTCATAATAAGTAAGCGCCTAAATCTGAACATGCAAATCCCTTTCCATAAAATCTGTTAACAACTCTCGTAATGCCAAATAAAATACAGCTCTTATATTTATGGACATACCTGCTGGCAATAGGTCTTCTTCTCTGAGGTTCCTGAACCCCCGGATTAAGTGTACCCTAGCCTAGGCCTAGGCTGTGTGTGGGCTGAGAGACATTGATTCATGGCTATATTGACAGCAATCAATGTTGAGGCACACAATGCTGAAAGTATGGTGTTCACAAACACAGTCACAGTTTCCATCCAATAATTCTTGGCCGGTATTCTGTACAACAAATTCACTCTTGCGTGGTGGGCATCTCATGACATTGTCTACACCACACCAGTCTGTCGTATGGGTTCTCACGTTTTCGTTTTCCGCGCCACCAGTCATCTGACATTTCTGACATTTCTCGCCGTCGCCCTCGGCTCGGGCCCTGCATGGCCATGGACATGGTGCCCGCCTCACAGTTGTCGGTGTGCTATTGATATAGATTTCACGGATTTCGTAACCAGCACTGGCTCAAATGCATAAGCATTTGGGAACAAATTCGATTCCCCAACGATTCAAAACTGTCGTCGCTTTCAAATCTTTTTTCTGAAGCAAACTGGTCGAACGCACGGTGTAAACAACTTCTAAATTGCTAAAGCGGAAGCTTGTCGCGCTATTCATCCAGTGACGTCATACGCAGCGCCACCTATCGGATGGATTTACGCATACGGAAAAATTTAGCATAGGGCACACTTTAAAATAATTGTTTTAATTAATCTATTCCACTTAGCGAGTCTTTCGTGACGGAAAACAAGGCTTAAGGGACCTAGGTTGGAAATAAATAAGTTTTTCTAGCTGTTTCTCGTCCCCTTTAAGCTGGGTCCCGGGCTTTGATTTGAAGACAGTGCCTGAATGAGCAGTGTTTAAGCGTTGGTATTCTTTCCAGCAATCTTCAGGGGTTGCAAGCTTGGTTGCAGCGTCTTCGTGAGTAAGTGTAACTTGATCGATTCTAGTGACCAATGACGCGATGTTACGCGCATGTATATATAGCAGTGAATATAAGCAGCCACCGGAGGATGCAGCCCATTGACCTTCTCTTTGACGAGATGGCAATATTTGGAAAAAACTGAAGATGTAATCAGACCTTGTTGATATGTATTGTTTCCGCAATAATGATGATGTAGTGTTTCCGCAGTGACATAGTTAGGCTGTTACAATAGATACAAGTCGTCTCCTTCCCCTCTCATCCTAATGACAATATTCCTCATAATGCGAATTGTGTAAGGTTAGTCTGTTATAGGCTGAGCCCTCCTCAAATTAAATTGATTCAATCATTGTGATGACCGGGTGGTAGACGCACGTCAAATTAAGAGCCATGCAGTAATATGTTTTGGGATGAGATTTCGATCTCTTACTTACTTACTTCGCCTCAGGTAACAATCGCGTGCCATGCTACGTGCCAACATTTCCAATGCTATAGTTCCGGACCGATTCTCTGAAAGTACGTCTCTACAAATTCGAGGAGAGGAACGACAGTTGGGGGAGAGGAACATACCGGCTGTATCCCGAACGTAGCATGTGATATCAAATTAAAGGAGTATAGAAGAGTATATGTTTCCAAAAATATATCGGTTGATATAGTTTCGGTTGTAACATGAAAATATAAAAATGTGAAAAGCCAACTATATTGATGGAGCATTTGTGATTTAGACGCACATGCCGTACGTAAATTGCTCGTTGTTGACATTTTACCGGGTGAGCAAATGCCTTGCCTCACAGTAGACTGGCCATTCGCACAGCACTTAGGTCAGTCTTACGGCATTTGTACCTCATCACTACAATATTTGTATCTAGATAGTCTGCGATCACCCCTTACTTGTCAGCCAGCACTCTCTCCGTACTGGTCAGTCTGTATCACCCCGTACTGGTCAGTGTGTATCACCCCGTACTGGTCAGTCAGCGAAAACACCGTACTGGTCAGCCTACGCTCGTCCAGTACAGGTCAGCCTACGCTCTCCCCGTACTGGTCAGTCTGCAATCACCCCGTACTGGCCAGACAATGCCCGCGCCGTACTGCTCAGTCTGCGATCACCCCGTACTGGTCAGTCTGCGATCACCCCGTACTGCTCAGTCTGCGATCACCCCGCACTGGTCAGTCCGCGATCACCCCGCACTGGTCTGTCAGTGCCCACTCCCTACTGGTCATACAATGCCCACCCCGTACTGGTCAGTCTGCGATCACACCGTACTGGTCAGTCTGCGATCACCCCGTACTGGTCAGCCTAAGCTCACCACGTACTGCTCAGTCTGCGATCACCCCGTACTGGTCAGTCTGCGATCACCCCGTACTGGTCAGTCTGCAATCACCCCGTATTGGTCAGTCTGCGATCACTCCGTACTGGTCAGCCTAAGCTCACCCCGTACTGGTCAGTCAGTGCCCACCCCGTACTGGTCAGCCAGCACTCTCCCCGTACTGGTGATTCTGCGATCACCCCATACTGGTCAGTCCGCGATCACCCCGTACCGGTCAGTCTGCCATCACCCCGTACTGGTCAGCCAGCACTCTGCCCGTACTGGTCAGTCTGCGATCACGGGTCAGTGTGGTGTCCGCCACGTGTCAGTTTTGTGGTAGTCACAGGTCTGTGTCCACCACGGATCAGTGTGGTCTCCGCGACGGGTCAGTGTGGTGTCCGCCACGGGTCAGTGTAAAGTTAGCTGCGGGTCAGTGTTGTGTCCGCCATAGGTCAGTGTGGTGTCTGCCACGGGTCAGTGTGGTGTCTGCCACGGGTCGGTGTGGTATCCGCCACGAGTCGGTGTGGTGTCCGCCACGGGTCGGTATGGTGCCCGCCACGGGTCGGTGTGTGTTCTTACGATGGTATTCACGGAACGACAAACAATTCTTGAAGCGAAATATACCTCCGAATCGGTTTATTTCTTCAAATCACACCAAGCCGGCCTCGTTACCGGAAACACAACAACACTCTCTAATTACCGAAAAGAACGTTACATGCTTCCAAAGCAACCGAACATCCTCCCCTTCCTTGATGTGACGATATCAACACGCTAGTAGGTCGAACTTAAACTAGCCCACTTAATACTGTTTTACACGGACAGGACGTTTTAATCCACGGACGTAATGTAAAACCGCTTCATAATGTGTTCTAGTGTTACATCAATTGCTATTAATGTTTATTTACTTAAAACGCTAATAATCCGGTTAATGTTCATCGTCAAAACAAACGTTATGGTGCGTTCAAAGATCCACCAGTGGACACAGTTTAACTATGGGTCGACGCTTGATACTGCCTCTGACTTTGACGTCAGCGACGCGAACGCGCCCATCACGTCCAGGATAGGTCGCGACGACACGTCCCAGCGGCCACTGACCACGCGGAGTATCAGGCGATACAACAATCACGAGATCGCCAGTCTGTAGATCCCTGCTATCGCGCGCCCACTTCTTTCTTGCGTTCAGCCTAGGTAGCCACTCGGAAAGCCACCTGTGCCAGAAATGGCGCACTAGCTCCTGTACCCGCCTCCAGCGTTTTCTTGGGTTGAACGCTACTCTGTCCACAGCTTCAGGTGCAAATCTGCCGCCAACCTGACCGTGTAGAAAATGGTTGTGTGTGAGGGGCACACAGTCAGCTGGGTTTGCCGACTGATATATTAACGGTCGAGAGTTAATCAATCCCTCTGCCCCCACCACGGCACTAAGCAGCTCTTCATCCGTCACGTTTGCGGATCCCAGGATGGCGTAGATGGCCTTCTTCGCTGCCTTAATCATAATCTCATGCACGCCGTTAAAATGGGGGGCCGCAGGCGGATTGAAGTTCCACTTCACCCCGTCGCCGGCCGACCTCTCCTGTATTTGCCCTTAGTCCAGAAGCCGCCAGCCCCTCCAGTTCGTTAGCGGCCCCAACGAAGTTTGTCCCGTTGTCCGATAAAACTTCAGTTGGCATACCGCGTCGCGAAGCCATGCGGAAAAAGGCGTTTAGGAAAGAGTCGGTATCAAGCCCATTGGCAACTTCCAGGTGAACCGCTCGGGTGGCAAGGCACGTGAACAAGCACAGGTATCTCTTTTGTCGGGTCTTGCCTCTCCCCTGTTTTGTGAAGAATGGCCCGGCGAAGTCCATTGAAGTCTGGCTAAACGCACGCAATGACACACGCGTGCGCAGTTCCGGTAATGGGGCCATTTGCTGGGCCGCGGGGGCGGCTTTCCTCCGTTTACATTCAGAACATTCCCTTTCCCACTCCCTTATCGCCTCTCTTGCCGGGACGACCCAGTAGCGTGCTGACAACTGCGCCAGCACCTGGTTTGTTCCGCCATGCAGGCAGTGTTCGTGCATGTCTTTTATTACCAGCTTGGTAATCCGATGATGGCGAGGTAAGATTATGGGGTGGCGTGCTTCCCACGGCAGACACTCAAGTCTGCCAGTGCATCTCAGTACCTCTTCCTCGTCCATTGCTGGCTTCAATGAAGGAAGTTTGGATCCGCTCGGCAACTCTTTTCCAGCATGTATTGCTCGTAGCTCCTCTTCGAACACTTCCCGTTGTGCGAGCCGGAAGTCAATCGATTCTCAAGGATATTGGTGACGAATGTTTGTGCCCGAACCTGGGTCATCCCGTGTCGGTCATTGAGTGTTTTGGCACTAACCCTCAAGGTTGTGTCGATCTTGTTCTCGGGCCACTCGTCCTCCTCTTGCCCAAGAAACGATGGCCCGTTCCACCATTTGCTCTCCGTCGCGAGCGTAGATACTGTCTTTCCCCTGGACAGCGCATCGGCCGGGTTTTGCTTGGAAGTAACATGTCTCCACTGAGCCGGGCTGTTTTTACCTTGGAATTCGCCGACCCGATTCGCTACAAACGGTTTAAATTGCCGGCTCCGACCCCGGATCCAATACAGCACATCCATGCTGTCAGACCGGAATGTCCATGAATGGGATGGTATACGTAGCACCTTTGCCGGCCGTCTCAGCTAGTCGCAAACCAACGACAGCAGCCATCAACTCCAGACGAGGGGTAGTGACGGCTTGCAGCGGAGCCACACGGCACTTCGAGGCAACAAGACGACAAGTAGCTTCCCTATCGGCGTTGGTGTGTCTCACATAAGCGACGGCTTCGTAAGCGGCAGTGGAGGCGTCCACGAATACCTGCAGCCCAGTGTCCTTCGGTTCTCCAGGTAGCCGGAGACAACGAGGAATGCGTATGTTTTGCAGATCGTTAAGCTCACCAAACCACTGTCTTGCTTCTGTTACTGTCACTTCATCTAATGGATCGTCCCAGTCCAGGCCAGCTGCCCACATTTCCTGCAGAAGGACTTTTGCACGAACGGTGTACGGCGTCAGAAACCCCAAAGGGTCAAATAATGTTGCTATCCTCTTCAGGAATTCGCGTTTTGTATATGTCAAATCGTGTGGAGATTGGTTGAAGCGAAATAGGAACTCGTCTTCCATGAGTGACCACATGACTCCGAGGGTTTTGACGGCAGGGATCTCACCCCGATCGAGATCCACCTCTTTCGCGCAGTCTGAGTGAGGGATGTGTTCCAATACGTCAGGCGCGTTAGAAAGCCACTTCCTGGCGTGCATTCCAGCCGCGTTCCATAGACTTGTTGTTTGATTATAAAAGTCGATGCCTTTCTCCAAGTCTGCGACCGAGTCCATGGTGTCGTCCATGTAAGTGCTGTTAATGATGGCGTCAGCGCCGACAGGCCACTCCGCTTGGTGCTGCCGGGCGTGCTCCTGGACTACAAACTGGGCCTGAAATGGCGACGAGTTGACTCCAAACACAACCCTTTGGAATTCGTATACATCCGGTTCGTTGTCCGTGTTTAGATCGCGCCACAAGAATCGATGGTATGGGCGATCCGCAGTTTTCAGTTTTATCTGTAGGTACATCTCCTTGACATCACTCATCAGAGCAACGGGGTCGCGTCGGAAACGAAGGAGAACATCCACCAAGTCGTTTTGTAACTTGGGTCCTTGTTCGACGACGTCATTGAGTGAGATTCCTTCGCACTCGGCTGACGCATCGAACACGATCCTTGTCTTTGTCGTTTCCTTGTCCGGTCTTAGGACTGGAAAGTGGGGCAGATACCACACCTCATCAGGTTTCTGTTCATTAGGGGAAACTTTGCGAATGTACCCCTTGTCCTGATAATCTTGTAACACCCCTGCGTATGCCTCACCAACCTTTGGGCATTTCAACAGGCGTTTTTCAGTATTTTGCAGTCTGCGCAATGCCATATTGTAGTTGTCCGGTAGTTTGGGTCTATCGACTTTCCACGGCGTAGCAACCTGGTAATGGCCATCCCGAAACACTAGAGACTTTGACACGATGTCCATAGCGGCCTTGTCTCCCGGTTTGACAATTTGAGTACCTTGGGCATCTTCAAGTTCCCAAAAGCGACGAACAAGTGCTTCAAGGTTGTTCGAATCCTTCACGAAAAAGGCGAAGTTTGCCTGAGGGCTACGCGTCGCCATCTCGGTGTTACCGACGCAGGTCCATCCCAGTGGCGTCAGTCGAGCGATAGGCTCTCCAGGAAGTCCGCGTATGTCCTTTAATGAATACAGAAGATCAGATTGATCCACACCGATCAACAGGTCGACGATGGGTCGTGGCCCAACCTTTGGGAAGCTAATTCCTTCCAGATGCGTCCCCTTGTGCTTTACTTCATTCCAGTTCACCACCTGCATGTCTCCCGTCACACGTTCTGTGGTATACGCTGACGCTTCCTTATGCAGATCGCCGTGGACACTTTGAATTGTGAAATCAACAACAGCTGTGTCAAAACGCCCTTGATTGCCATTCAGGACGTTTACAGTTAGTTCTTGGTGGGTTCCGTCGAGACCTAGTTCCGCCGCTATGTCGCTGTTTAAATAGCTCTTGCTACTTGCCTCGTCCAATAGAGCATTCACCTTCAATTTCCGCCGTTCGTTGGACAGATAGACAGGCACTGTTCTTAGGGCGACAAACTCTGTAGACTTTGTATGCTCAGTCAACATGGTTCTCGGGCTTCGCTCCCCTTCCATGGTGGAGTTACCATGGGAACTTGCTTCCGTGTTTCTACCATTCACTGACCTCACTGAATCTTTGTCTCTTACCTCGGCTTCACGTGGACGGTCTGATTGAGGGATCACTCGATCCTTGTGCAGCAGACGATGATGGGATAATTCGCATCCATTTAGACCGCATGTTCGACCCCTAATGCACGCTTGGCCTTGATGACCATCCCCGAGGCACCTAAAGCAAAGTCTGTGTTCCTTGGCCACGTTCCAAAGGAGTTGTATTGACATGGCCCGGAAGCGGCTACAAGCCCACATGCCATGGCGAGACTGACACAGGTGGCACTTCGACTGCGGCTTCATAGCACCCTTGGTCTCGTCTTGGGTCAGGAACGTCCGCCCAGTTGAAGCGGTCTTCTCTTTTCTTCCCCAGTCCTTGTTGATTCCACATATAGTTTCTGATGCAGTTGTGAGGAACTCGGCTTCTATGTCAATGAAGTCTCTTAAGACTAGCACGGTTTCCTCGCGATTACTTTCACAAATCCACTGTTTGTACTTGGCGAGTAGCGATTTGCTCAACTTGCGCTGAATAGCTATATATAAGGATCCGTTCCCTAGCTCGGCTTCATGAAGGTTGACAACGACCATATCTAACAATTCTGCCAAGCGCTCCAAATCCTTTTCGCAGTTGTCTCTAACAGGCTTGAACTGATCTAACTCTTCGAGGCGCAGAGTTAGTGCCCGTTGCTTTCCGCCATACTCCCTCTCTAGCCGAGCCTTGGCCACCTCATTGGCCGAGAGGCCCAAGCTTTCCACCACCTTTAACGCTTCACCTTGCAAGCTCTCTCGCAGGCGCAGCAGTTTGTACTCCGGCACTATTCTGGCGCTGTCGACACATGCATCAAAGGCTGATCGCCAGGCTTCGTAAGCTCTCTTGTCCCCAGAGAACTTGGGCAGACTCACCCTGGGAAGGAGTGCTGAGGGATCTGCATTCACGCCACTACAACTTCTAATTGGACTTGCCTGAGGCTGGGTGCTGAGAGGCTGATGTACATGTGAGGCAGTGGATGACATTGCAGGCAGCATAAATGGCGTCGATGTAATAACCCGGTGATTAGCTGGTTGGGCCTGAGTTGCAGCCACATACTCTGATAACTCGTGTGATGCATGCGATGAATGCTGTTCACCTGGGTGGGTTGCAACGTGGGTCTGGTTAATTGCGTCCTGGTGTGGTGATACAGATGGCTGCTGTGGTCCTTTCATCTCTCGTATATGAATCTGACATTCTTCGAAAGTTCTTTCAATTTGAGACGCAATGCGTTCAAGTTCAGCCTCTCGTTGGCTGATTTCATGTCGGAATTGTTCTGACAGTTGTCTTGGAGTGCTTTGCTGTTCTGGCACCGGCTGCACGGTTGGCGGCCGGCGAGGTGCCTGAGACCGAGTTTGCGGATAACAGTGCTGTAAATGCTGTTGCACCATTCGACTATAATCACTGAATCTTTCTTCAATATCTTCGAGTTCGCGTCCTACCAGTCGGACGTTCCTGTTATCGCCGATGCCTTCATAGAATTCTTCTAACTATGCAAATGCTATGGTCACAGAGTCCAAATTTTCATTTATCTCTTTTTGGCCGCATCCGCTTTCCATAGATTGCAGCAACCGCGTGCTGGTGCGAGTGAATACAGCCTTCGCCTTAGCTTTCTGATTTTTCAGCTTTTCCATGGTTATGTTATATGTAAGACTCACGGTCAACCACGCTCTGCTACCAAAATGTTCTTACGATGGTATTCACGAAACGACAAACAGTTCTTGAAGCGAAATATACCTCCGAATCGGTTTATTTCTTCAAATCACACCAAGCCGGCCTCGTTACCGGAAACACAACAAAACTCTCTAATTACCGAAAAGAACGTTACATGCTTCCAAAGCAACCGAACAGTGTGGTGTCCGTCAAGGAACGATGTGGTGTCCGCCACTGGTGTGGTATCCGTCAAGGATCAGTGTGATGTCAGCCACTTGTCTTGATTTTCGCTACGGGTCCGTGTGAGCTGGCCGCCATGGGTCAGTCTAGTAGTGACCCCTGAGTTTCTACTTGCTCTGCATAGCAATGCTCGCTCATTGCGTATATAATTGAATGTCAGTGTCCGTCCACTTAAGTTAAAAGCCAATGTTATTTACTGAGAAGCCATACGTCTTACACAGCCGCGACAGAAATATGACGCTTCTTCCTCGTTCGATCATACTTCATGCATGTTTTGTTCGTTATTTAGAAGGACCACTTCCACGTCGTCGGCAGAAGACGAACCTGAAGACCAAGAGGAAGACGAGAGTAGCCGACTGCCGTGCCAACAGCTGTACAGGTCAGTCAGACACAATATTTACAGGCTGTGAAGCGTTCTGCGGTCCTGTTGGCATCTCAAAAATTTAGCTCTCTCCAAGTGCCAAGTTTGAGCTGTAAACAATTAGAACGCTGAAACCGCATTTTCAATTAATCCCCGTCGAGTTCAGAGCAACAAACTTGCACAAGACTCGTGCAGACCATCGAAGGCCACCGTGCGCTCGCCATGTGCTGGTCGGTCGGCATACTCCCCGTAGGCCTTATGGTAAGTCAGCACACTCCCGTACTGGTCAGCCTGCGCTAACCCTGTACTGGCCAGCTTGCACCATTCCCATACTGGTCAGCCTGCACAATCACCGTATTGGGCTGCCTGCGCTTTCATGTTACTGGTCAACTTGCACTCTCCCCGTATTGGTCATCCTGCGCTATCCCCGTTACTGGTCAACTAACACTCTCCCCGTACTGCTCAGTCTGCGATAAGCCTGTTCTAGTCAGCCTGCGCTCACGCGGTACTGGCCAGCCTGCACTCACCCTATTCCGGGTCGGCCTGCAGTTGCCCCGGGCGGGATAGTCTCACTGGGTGAGTTCGGGTATGCGAGCGGAGTAGTCGGAATCCGCGGAGTGCATAACCGAACGCTTCGCAATCAGAGATTGTGGTCTGATAGGGCGGTCACGTGGTACATTTTACTCCCAGACCTTACTCCTCACCAGAGGAAGATCACGAGGATTTCCAACATGGCGTCTAGGACGTAGTATTTCGACCTGCAAAACATCTGAACACAATACTTATCCGATGATTAATTTTATGGAACTATTTAACGATCTTCATAATGTGTGCAGTTCAGCAAGTGCAACATTCACGCGGACCGCGGATTTAGCGTTAGGTTAATATTCATCCGCCTATTAGCGGAAAGAGTGAGTCCGCATGCTCCAAATATCCGCGCCGATTACTCCGATCGCATATCCGAACTCACCCAATAAAGCTCAGTTAGATGTTGTAAATAGGGCATGTCGGCTCGGGCCGGTTCTTCTTCCGGCCTCACAGTTTGGAGAGAAACAAACACGCGCAGTAGGCTTCAGTCATACCTCAGTTCAACGGGTCCTTCCACATATGCTAACAAAAATAGATGATAAAAGCATCCTTTATATGGGAATGCTTGAATTAAGCCTTAATTTATAATAGTTTTTTTTCAAACCTCTCAGTTGCTATAGTGTGTTAGATCAATTGTGTTCCATCAATCTAAATAAAAACATATCAGTTTATGACTTCTAAAATTAAAAAGACATTACGGTTTATTAGCATGTAATAATCATCAACTTTGTTCCACCCTTAGTGATAAGCATTGTTCATGACATTCGCAAATGGAAACAATTTTATTTAAATAGTGCTTCTGTTCAGGGTTTTAATGCAGTCTGTAGACTTTTCCATTTCTTCATAGATCTATTAATTTACCCTTTCACCTGCAAGCCACTGATGTCTAAATTGAAATTAATGCTGCATAACTCTGTAATGAAAAGATGTCCTTTTAAGTTGTCCGACTTAATTTCGGAGGAACACGGCTGTTGTTCTGCTTATACATATGACATATAATAATAAAACAAGAGAACTACAAACTAAGAAAAATATCCATAATAACACTAAGCACAAAAGAACACAAATAACATTAAGCGTGTTGGCAGGTTTATATATATATTACTTTATTTAACCAGCATAAACAGCACAAATAACAATAAAATGATACTAATCATCAATATTTTTGTGCATCAATATGTGCAACTACATACCAAATATCAAATATTTACTAAATACAAAGGACAAAATTATAACTTCTTATAAAATCATCCATAACATACTTTGGATATATGTTCATCCATTATCTACTTAGAACGAGATAAATCGATCTTTCGAAAACAAATGCCGTTTCCCTCGCCCCGCCCACCGCGCAGTTGCTTGGTTGCAGGTCCCAAATCGTGACTAGGACGACAAATTTCTTATTCATCAAGCATGGAACGAGTGAGCTGCGCAATGAAAAATTAAGGTCGCATATAACGTCGTTGTGACCAACCTCTGATCTCGTGAGGTATCGCAGATATGAAGCCAGATTCACTTACATGTCCTATTGAACTAGGGATTAAATCTTCCCATCCGTTCATTCGCATTCTGAATGTACGTTTCGTTGCAGACGGAGGCAGATTGCGCCTCACTCCATAGTTCTAGGCAACGTCACTTTGGAAAACGTGTGCGGAGAACTGCCACCAGAAGATGGCGCCTTCCGCCGTGCTGCCTGCACGGCGTTCCTGCTCGCCGCAGACGCCGGACAAGTGCACTGGCACCCGAAACACCTGAATAGCTTTGTGTGCCAGGGTGCCGAGATCCAGAAGAGGCAGCCAGAAGCGGTGTCTAACTGCGGCCATCACGTGCAGCTCAGGACGCACCACACGCTGCACAACATCAGCTCGAAGAAACAACTTGTCCTGTGCAGTACGGCCCTTGAAGACGATGGAGCTATGATGACGCTGCTAGAAGCCAACAACTGCTGCTTGGCGGAATGGGGGCACTTCACAGCAGCTATCATCGAAGGCGAAAAAGAAAACTATTTCCTTGTGTTTCGCATTGGATGGCGAAGTGCCCCCGAGTTGCTTCAATTTGAAAACGTGGAAGGCCTACGCTTAGCGCTCTCTACAATGTCAAATATGAACGAAGTGTGGCTCACGCCGTTGGACATCACAAGGTATCAGTAAATCCAATAACGTTGAAAAAAATTACGCATTTTTAATTAAGGAAACTATATATTGAGACGTTGCTATCACTGTCACGCCGTCAATGGAATATGAATGCGCTTGATTCTGGAATATAGGCCTCTGACATTACGAATATAGTACAATACTAATTACATGTTGTCGTCATTCTCATTTTGAGACTTTTCGGTGTTTACTTTGTTGTACTTTGGCGACCGCTGGCAGCATTTTCCTAAGTAACATATATGTATACATCATTGTCCACAACGGCGAAAAAGAGCTTGTATGTTCTGTAAATAATTTGACGGCAGTAACAGAGTAGACAAAACATGCGGAAACGGCATACCCGTGGTCCGGTAAGTTCTATTTGAAAGTGGAAAGCACATTAAGATGTCCCTTGTGCTAGAATGAAGCCAGTGATATATGTACCACTACCAGGACAAGCAATTGGGCCTTGTGTAATGTCGGATTTCGTGATTTTGATGACTCAAAATGCCCCCTGGTTGGCTAGTCAGGACGCTTTAACCACTTTTGGTCATATCGCGTCAATGGGAGAAGGAAGGGATAGTGGAGCCATGACCCCAGGGGTAACCCCCTGCTCTTTACGAATTAAGACATGGGATATTTATCCTGCGACCACACAGACATGGCCACAACAGGGCTCGAATAACCGATCCACGGGTTGTTAGGCTCTCAGATGGCCAGAACACTCACTGCGAGCGCTCCAGCCGATTTAGCTACCCCCCCCCCCCCCGCCTCTGCAGCGTTGAGTAGATGGTCGGAGAGACGCAAGCTATATATGAAGCTGCATTATGTAAAAAGTATATATTGTAAAGAGGCATGACTCGCATCGGGTCCCAGATGGCCCTTCCCCCCCCCCACGCACACACCGACCCAGTCCACTCCATGCGTCGCTTTATCGTACATCTTTGATAAGACGTGAAACTTATATTTACAGAAAACAGCTCCCAGATCATCTACCGGACCACCATGAGCTGAGCAAACAGGCACGCACACCTTCTAAGTAAGTTACAATTTTGTCGATAACCGTTCATGAACAGGAACAGACAGACGGTGCGAATCAACCCCTGCCTTGATGATCACAGGTCCTATATATATTGCTCGCATACGCTCAGCATACACACGGTCAAATACGGTCGGTAAGAACAATAATTTTCGTTTTAAATAATTTAAGCGAGCGTTCGTGCAGCTAAGCGGGACAGGCATCAATTGTTCTACCAACATATTTATTCTAAATCGTTTTATGAAAGTCTTGCCATTAATGTTTAACACTCTTCTCAGTAATGTGGTGTCCGCCCTATGTTTTTCGAAAAAGGCAGATTTACATCATTTGTCACATGGTAATTAATCATAGAGGCGAATTACTAAAATGCACAAAAATTATAACTAATCTGTCTGAGACGTTTGTATTCCCAGCCAAGGGAATATTATAACGCCACTTTACGATACCCATCATGTTTTGCGGCCACTCTCATGTTCATTTTCACGGAGACGCATCAGTCCTAGGGTACGAATTATATTTGGCACTGGCGGATCTAGGGGTGACCAGACCGTCAAGATCACCCCCCCCCACCCCCCTCCCGCCTCCCTCTCTCGCTCTCTCTCTCTCTCTCTCTCTCTCTCTCTCTCTCTCTCTTTAATTCGTGGAGACGCTTTTTTATTACCAAATATAAGCCATCTGATTCGGAAGGCTTTATCATGTTCATGGTAAATCCCCTTTCCTCGTCAAGTCTTCGAATAGCTGCCGCCCCCCCCCCCCCACACACACACACAAACACACACCCCCTTACCCAGGTCGACTGCGCCCGCCCCGTTGGATCCGCTTCAAAATCCTCGATCCGGTATTTTTTGTTTGGTCGAATGCCCTATATATGTCCGCATTGGTATTGACAGCATATCAACAATAATATTTTTAAAAAAAACATGTGTGAAGGGGGCCACGCTATCCATCGCATAGAGCTCATGAGAACTCGCAACATGACGTCTCGCGTAATAGATATTCGATGTTGGTAATGTCAGACCTCCTTTATTCGACACTCGATAATCCGGAAACGCCGCTTTTTTTCGCACTCGCCTCCCGCCAAATGAACAGTGAAACTGCTTAGAGCGATGATGACAGATGATGACAGCGATGATAACGACGAGTCACCAGCTCACGTCAAACCTTCTCATAAAGAGGCACGGATGATTCGTCGAGTGTAATGCAAGCTTTTGTGCCAAACATCTGAAGCACATCGCCTATTTGCTAAAAGACTTACAGAAATATAAGATACGTTCTTAAAAATTTAAGTAGTTTATCCGCACGTGTTCGTTGTCACAGAACGTTACCGTTGCCGCTTGTACGCAATGACTACACAGACCACCGGCCAGTGCCATGATATTTCCGAAGGGTCAGGCAAGTCACCTAGGATTTCTAAATTTGTTAATCCGACATATTAGTAATTTGACACAAATTCGGATGAATGGGGTCTGACTGTACTATTTACTTTATAAATACAGGTCAAATTATGTGGTGAAACAAAGGCAAGTGTAAAGGGGTGGGGGGGGGGGGGGGTGGGGGGCAGAAACAACAACGGCCGCCACATTGCTGCATGGGGAGTTATAATCAAATATATATAAAGACTTATATAGCAGGTTGTTATCCCAGACTCCAAGGTATGGAAATTGAGGGGAAAGAGAGGCTTGGCCAATCGTGTATGATGATGAGCAAGCTAACGCTTTGCAAGGTTATCAAGGTTTTGTCCCAGGATGGAGGGTCCCCTGCTGGGAGCAGGACAAGGCCCTCCCCCGAGCCCTTCCCGGACTATGGAGTTCTCTGGGATGGATAGCTCAGGGCGTATTTGTCCGAGGGAGAATGTCCGGGGAGGCAGTTGTCCTATAACCCGACGGCTATCCCTGCATAGGTGCCGCCCGTCAGATGTTTGTGTCGCTGCCCTTAGTTTACATTGGGAGTTATCCTCGTTATATTGTTGCATCCTCGCCGTAGATTTAAATGCTTATTACACAGGGACCGTATTTTCTAAAATTCGTATAACAGACTATTCCGAAACTAATAGTTGACTTTTTGGTTTTGGTTAAAAACAGTTGAGTGTCATTGACAACACTGACAACACGCTGTTTATCGCCACTTTTTCAAGTCGCGTTTGGTTTTGTTTGTTTCATAAAAATGTGTTTCCCAATAGATCACCTAAGTACTTTAAAGAAAAGCATCCATTTATCACGGGGTCAAACTCAGTTTATGAAGTGTTAAGAAGAGTTTATCCTTAACAACACAGCATCGGGGTTATTGCGCAAACGGGTGCATTATGATACGTTAAGTCCTTGCACTGGATCTTTCTCAATCTCACTCAGGCACAATCTATGATGAATTTCAAAATAACCCTATTAGACCAATCATTCTACTATTTCTCGTTGCGGTTGAGACTGTTTTGAAGTTGCCAGAGTATACCCGCACCCAGACCAAGCACCGCCAGCGCCTCCCCCGGTTGTACATATAGTATATTATCTCGTTATTTAACGATAACCCCCACCTCTATGTAATGCGACAGTGTGATGTCGATCATGGCGCAGGCAAACGTGGAACAGACTGCGGAGAGACGTGTTACACTTTTGCTACGCCACTGGTGGTCTGACTAGTATACACTGACCACTGCCCGACATGAGCGGCCTGACTGACAGTCTGACCACTGTCGGCTTTGGGCGGCCTGACTCGTACGCTGACCACTGTCCGTGTGGATCTACAACACGTGCCCCGCCCCCCCTCCGATAACCGCAATCCCTGTGTATCGGCGACCCCTATTGATTGTACTTACTCAATCCCCGGTGAGTCACACAACGTCCAATGTGCAGTCAATTATGTGTCTGATGTAAGAAATAGCCAACAGGATATTCGATTTGTTACTTGTAATGTATATGGATTGAAAACGCTGCGAAGTGACAGTTGCAATAGAACATAATCTCAACCAATATCACCTCATAATTTTATCTGAAACATGGACTCAATGTGCTGAAGATGTAACAAAGGTGCTGCAAAACTATAGTCATTATTGTATACATGGTCAGCGAAGCTAAGTATGGAAGAACTCCAGGATGTATCGTTTATATTCTTTCACCATGAAATCGAACATATTGAAATGACAAGCGGCTATTGGCATGCTCTAATGTTCGCATTTGTCACGGAGAAAAACTTGTGGTGACAACAAGTTCTGTTATTTGTATAAAACGGTTAATCTGTCCAGCTTTCAACTAAGAATACCTGTACAAACTTTCAGGAGTAGTTATACTTACGGGAGATTACATAGTTGTTGCTTAACACTTGGGGAAAGCCGTCTATTTCACTTTTGTAACGCTTGTTAGAAACATCGACTGACACTGTCAGTGTCAACGGCTTGATTTCCGGTGCATATGCTACGGAAGTTTGGGTTTTACATTTACAGTTGAAGGGATTAATTATAGTTATTTATAGCTTGCCTATGTCGGAACAGTGGGGCCTGATGTAATAATATGAAATGTATGTTTAGAGAAATTGTTAATGACTGCAAACGCTGTGTAGACACTGCTTGTACAGCTGCGTAAGGTTACATTGTCATTGTCGACCGATTTACTGCCAGGGTTAGCGTTGACTGAAGTTCCTGGGAAAATTGTTATATTTGTATAGAAGGTAGGGACGTAGAGGGTTTTGACTCTTAAGAAACATTGTTGCCCTGCTAAGGGTTATTTAGCATACTAAAACATATTTTAATATGCATGTGTATAATTATTTGACTTACATTGCGATACGCGCAAGAATATCCTGTGCGTTTTCGGGATTTAGGGTCACATGACCAATGGCTATAAATAGCCGCGCAAAACCACTGATACGTCAGTTGACGACGAAGGAATTCCGTCACTCGACCACCTCCCCACAAGCACTGGTAAGGATCACATGGGTTAGGAAAACACACAGGGATGCGATAATACACAGGAACACCTGGGACATGAATGCACACGGGATGGGACAACACACAGAATCTCACGGGATATTAACCACACGGAATTACACGGGATGCTAAACACACAGAATCGCACGGGATATTAAACGCACAGAATCTCACGGGATATTAAACGCACAGAATCTCACGGGATATTAAACGCACAGAATCTCACGGGATATTAGTCGCACGGAAATACACGGGATGCTAAACGCACGGAAATACACGGGATGCTAAACGCACGGAATCTCACGGGATATTAATCGCACGGAAATACACGGGATGCTAAACACACAGAATCGCACGGGATATTGATCGCACGGAATCACACGGGGTGCTAAACGCACAGAATCTCACGGGATGTCCTAATTACACTTACTTATACGGGAATGTAAAACCGCACGGAATTACCTCAATACGCACGGAATCTCACAGGATACGACGTTATAGTTGGGCACCAACTTACTGAGGGTTGGCAAGGGTATTTTAGCTATGCTTGTATGTTCGTAAGCCTACGCCGCGAAGACAAGGGCATCCACTTGAGTAGCCTACGCGTTAGTTAAGACAACCTCGGTCCTGCCAAAAACAGGTTCAATAAAAGATAGAAGTTCACAGCTGTCGTTCTCTTTGCTTTCGTAACGTAACAGTTGCTGCCATCCTGACCGGACAGACCACTTGTGCGTTACATAATTTTTGGTGTCAGAAGTGGGATACGCTACATTTGCGTATCCAGTGATACGAACCTGCCGACGGATACAAGATGGAGGATCGAGGAGCCAGGCCAAAGAGGGCAACAAGACGAGACATGGCGCTGAACACTGACGAGCTTAGGAAAACGGAGGACCTTCCAATCGCAACACAGGATACTTTAATGTCCAAATCTCAGCAAAACGAGCACCTGGTTGATTTTCCAGATTTTAGCCAAGCCAGAATTGACTCCGTCCTCGATGACCAAGGAGCTATTGGCGATTCTAGCAAAACAGTAGGACAGGAGAATATGATCAAAGGAATCGCAGACATTGTCAAAGGAGATGTGATGGCGACTGTGAGAGCAGCCCTGTCAGCGAGACCCAGAGACGGCATGGGAACGGCATCAAGGAGTCGAACCCCAGCTACATACGATAATAATTCCCGTACACCAGAGGGTGTACACCGGCATGTACGTATGCGCACAGCCTCTTCTAGCAGTGACGAATCGGCCCACAGCTACAGTTTAAACAGACACCACGGCTCACAGCGACGTAATACTCACTCCAAATTACCACCATTTACCGGCAAAGAGGGTTGGCAAATTTGGTTCAACCGCTTCCAGGATGTGGCAGTAATAAACCGATGGTCCGACGCAGAGAGATTGGCGGAATTGTTACCGCGCTTGCAAGGAGCTGCAGGGGAATTCGTGTACGGTCAACTTTCTCGAGCAACCCGGACAGAATATAACACCCTAACAGAGGAACTAAGTACCAGATTTCGAGTTGTGGAAACGAGGAAAACGTTCAGAGTGAAATTCAACAATCGGAGCCAAAAGAACACAGAAAGTGTTGAGGAATACGCGGCAGAGTTAAAGAGGCTGTATGATAAAGCATTCCCAGATAGGGACCAGCAAACCCGCACGGAAGATCTGCTCAGAAGGTACCTAGACGGCTTAATGGACGAGAAAACCAGGTTCCATATCGAATACGTGAAAGACCCAGACAACATCGACCAAGCAGTGTACGAAACCGTGCATTTTTTGGAAACAAGAAGATCTCCACTCGCTAGAGTTAATAATGGTAATCAATGCAGGAGGATGGCAGACCACAATGAAGAAAGGGCCAATGAACCCTCGACGGATGAAGATGGTAATGAGGCAGAAGTATACCGTGTAGCGCGAACGTACGCTAGGGATAAGAAAGCAAAGCCAATAACTAACGCAGTGGTGGCGGAGGCACCACCGACAGACGGTGGAAATGGCGCCGATGAGCAGGTCATAATCACGACTGACAGGAGTGGCTCAAGTATTGAACAGACTTTGGGAAAAATGACAAAAGCCATGGAAGATCTGACGCTGACGGTGGGCGAGTTAAGCAAAAGAGTGTCTAAAATTGAAGCCAGTGGGACAACTGACAGACAACCAAACCGAAATAACTACCGCCGGGGCGAGACGCAAAGCTACGAGACACGTCAGCCGCGACAACGACAGACGCCAACAGATAGAATATGTTATCGTTGTCATGAAGCCGGACACTTCGCGAGGAGTTGCCCCACCTTGCCGTGGATATCAGGGCAATTACACGTTGGCTTACAAACCGGAGTTCAGGAGAACGGCCGCGGAGAATAGACATCCGAAGCCAATCGCCTTACGCCGTCAAACTAGTGGGGGTCGATTCTGATGGCCAAGAGTCGACCCTGCGCAACCAAGAGGCACTCGAAACAGGACAATCACAAGCCATGGTGAAACAGGAGATACCGCCAAGAATAGAGCCAATAGAGGGGGACAGGACACACATCAGAAGGAATATCCCAAAGGCAGCTGGTATCTACGTCAAAGGTACTATCTATGATACGAGTCTATGGTTTACCGTAGATACCGGTGCTGCAAGAACTATCATTTCTCGGCGAGTATTCGATACCATTGCATGTGAGCGGAGACCCGAGTTAACACAGCGACAGGGATTAACTTGTGAACAGGCAGCTGGACACCCGTTACCAGAACACGGGGAAGCCGTTATGGAGTTTAAGCTGGAAGAGTTTAGCTTCGTAAAAACTGTGATTGTGGCCGACATTACGGACGATGCTCTGCTGGGCATAGATATTGGAGAATGCCTGGACGTGCTGACAAGCGACAAGTGTATAGCCATCGACGGAAAACGGGTTCCATGTATCCAAATTAGAAGCCACACGATAAGGAAGATTCACACCGTCGAGTCGTATGACGTTCCGCCATACTCGGAAATGATTCTGAAAACTTCCTTGGCGCCGGCGGCAAAGCAACCCAGCAAGGACGAAGATCAAGCTGCTGATGATATCATTGTGGAAGCACTGCCAGACCTTGCGGCCAGATATTCACTAGTAATGGCGACTAGTATAGCCACTCCGCAATGTCAAGGGGACGTCCTCGTGAGAGTGTTGAATCCAACCAGGAAGACTATAACTATACGAAAAGGGGCAGCAATTGGCCAAGCAGAACCTTATCAATCCGACTTAGAGATTGAACTAGGAGTTGAAGATGATGAGGAAATTGGGAACAGTATTAATACAAGAAGAATTCAGTTTACCGAAAGGGTACAAAGGGACAATGTCAGAGATTGTAGGCAATTTGCGGCTAAGGGGGATAACCTTTGTGGGGTTAAGCGTATTAATTCTGAAATGAGCGACGCACGGAACAGTGTAGGAAAGCAAAGAGAGGACGGCAACGAGAGCAAGATTACACAGCGGTTACCACAACATCTGCAGGGTCTGCTGGATGTGGCCAAAACCGACAGGAGTCAACAGGAAACAGATGCGATAGAGTCTTTACTGCTTAGTTATGAAGACATTTTCTCCAAAGACGATGACGATCTGGGACTCACTCATTTGACAGAACATGGGATTGAGACAGGAGACGCGACTCCAATCAAGCAAATGCCCAGACGAGTCCCGTTTGCGTTGGCTCACGAAGAGAAGGCTGCCATTGATCAACTGTTGCAACAAAATGTCATCCAACCGTCATGTTCACCTTGGGCATCACCGATCGTGTTAGTACGGAAGAAAAATGGCAAAATACGTCCCTGTGTGGACTATCGAAGGTTAAATGAAATTACAAAGAAAGACGCTTATCCATTGCCTCGAACACAGGACTGTTTGGATTCCCTCACAGGAGCTACAATTTTTTCGACTTTAGATATGACCGCCGGCTATTACCAAGTACCCATTCGCCAGTCGGACATCACGAAAACTGCCTTCACTACTAAGCACGGTCTGTTCGAATTTAAAACAATGCCTTTTGGACTAACCAACGCCCCTGCCACGTTCCAGCGTCTCATGGAGTTAGTGCTCAGCGGACTCCAATGGAACACCTGTTTGATATACTTAGATGATGTAATTATATTTGGAAGTACGTTTGACGAACACATGGAAAGGTTGCAACAAGTTTTAGAGAGGATCAAACAGGCACATCTAAAACTGAAGCCCAGCAAATGTCAATTGATAAGGACGGAAGTTACTTTTTTGGGACATGTAGTTTCAAAGGATGGTGTGGTTCCGGATCCAACCAACACCGCTAAAGTAGAATCGTGGCCTGTGCCTGCAACAGTGAAGGAAGTACGACAATTCCTGGGATTTGCCTCGTACTATAGGAGGTTCGTAAAGGATTTCTCGATTGTAGCCCGGCCAATGGTAGAACTGACCAGGAAGGACGCACAGCTGAATTGGACAAACGCCTGTCAAGATTCATTCCAAGCCCTAAAGAGAGCACTAGTAGGCCCGAAAATTATGGCTTTTCCCAATGGAACCGGTGAGTACATTATAGATACGGATGCATGTGACATTAGTATCGGGGCGGTATTGTCGCAGATCCAGGATGGGCAAGAGAGAGTCATCGCCTACGCCAGTCGCTCGTTGAACAAAGCCGAACGGAACTACTGCGTGACAGACAAAGAGCTTCTCGCTCTTCGTTACTACATCGAATATTTCCGACAATATCTTTTGGGAGTAAAGTTCACGGCGAGGACGGACCACCAAGCCTTGAAATGGCTGTTCAGCTTGAAAGAGCCAAAAGGGAGAATCGCAAGATGGCTCGAGATCCTCTCATCCTTTGATTTCGCAGTCCAGTACAGACAGGGGAACAAGCATAATAATGCAGATGGCATGTCCAGATGTCCAAATCCACGCTCGTGCGAATGTGAGACGCATGATAACCTCGAAGATTTGAAATGCGGCCCGTGTAGGAAGTGCAAACGTCGAGCCGAGGACATGCACACGACACAGCAATCTTCGGCAGAAGTACGCAGAGTTCAACATCAATGCTCAAACCCACAACCAGGGGGGAAAGCAAGCCTACAATGTACAAATTGGGGTTGGAGAGCGTATTACTTCATTTTTAGTTGGCTGATGACTTTCGTTTCTCGTGATGGTTGCAACACTGAGATACCACATTCTACTGAGTGTGGAGAAGCAGATGTTAACCCTGTTTTAAACTGTGGGTGTAACCAGTCTAGTCGCGTAACACGCGAAGGGAGAATACGGCCGAGTCAGCATTGCAAGGTACAATGGCTGTACAGGTGCGTTCGTACACTTTGGTCTAGGGTGATGCCGACAATTCGTACATGCTACAACGTTGTGAACTCTACGACTAGGGTCAACTGTGGGACTTTCAATCTAGACAGAGGGTCCGCCACACGGAGAGTGATCCAGCCCGATGGTCCATGTAAAGCTAGCGGCTGCGGAGGCGACCCGATGAAGGTGGCAGCTTACTGGGGCATGGGATATACGGTGAAGGAACTTAGACAGCTACAGAAACAAGATTCAGCCGTTGGGCTAGTCCTCAATTGGAAGTTACAAGAGAAACGACCATTTGGTGCTGAAGTCTGTGCTGCATGTCCGGAAGTCCGACACTATTGGAACTATTGGAAATCGCTGGAAGTCCACGATAATCTTTTATTTAAAAGGGGCTATGCACATGATGGGAGTTCGCACTTGCTATTTGTAGTGCCCAGTGTCATGAGGGAGCAGCTACTGAAGCGGATGCACAACTCACCGGTGTCTGGCCACCTGGGCAGGAAGAAAACAGCTGGCAAGATTTTGCAGCGATACTACTGGTTCGAGTTAAGGGACCACGTTCATACATGGATTCAAAGATGTGACAATTGTGCCGCTAACAAGCCGGCTGGACGGAAGCCGAAAGCGGCACTCGGCGATATGAGAGTGGGTGCACCGATGGATCGGTTAGCCACTGACATATTGGGCCCACTTCCAGAGACGTCACGTGGTAACCGCTACATCCTGGTAGTGGCTGATACGTTTACGAGATGGACGGAGGCATATCCCGTTCCTTTGCAGACTGCGGAAGTTTGCGCTGATCGTATCTTTAAGGAATTTATATGTAGATTTGGCTGTCCGTTGGACATTCATAGCGACCAGGGCCGCAACTATGAGAGTAGCTTATTCTCGGACCTCTGCAAGCTGCTGGAGGTACGGAAAACGAGAACCAGCGTGAGACATCCACAGGGAAATGGGCAAGTGGAGAGATTCAACAAGACGTTGATTAGAATGATTCGTGCCTATATAAAAGGGGAGCAATGTGATTGGGATCTGCACCTCGAAGTGTTGACAGCGGCCTACCGGTCTACCATTCATGAAAGTACCCATTTCACACCTAACATGTTAATGATAGGGAGAGAGGTGAGAATGCCAGAGGACATCGCACTGGAGCCCACGAAAACAGCAGCGGAAAGGCCGACGCTCTTCGGGGAGTACGTAGAAAATTTACGTTTGAAGCTTCATCGATCGCACGAGATTGCGCGGAAATATATCGAGACGGCAACTACCCGACAGCAAGGAACGCATGATGGGAAATTGACAGTGCATACCTACTGTGTTGGGGACCTAGTGTGGTATCTTTCCGAACAACGCTTTCCGGGCGTTAGCCCGAAACTGCAGAATCCCTATGACGGACCCTTTGTCATAATCACCAAATTGGACGACCTCACTTACAGAATACAGAAAACACGGCGAGGGCCAGCAAAAGTAATTCATCACAACAAACTCAAACCTTACACGGGAAACCAAGTGATCAAATGGGCGAAACATATGTAAGGAATGTTACGTAATTGTAATTGCACTGGACTTAATGATTCCAATGCTCTCACTTTTTCAGTTTATCATGATGGCGGCGAGTCGTGGGCGAGCGTACAGTTGCCCGAAGTGCGAATGGATCGGGGAGAAGTCCTACGCCCTGGACCACTACGCGAAGGAGCACTCCTCGATGGCGGATGCCCCATACGTGTGTGGCCCCTGCCACTTCAAAGCGGGCACGGGGAAGAAACTCGACAAGCACCTGAAGAGCCTGAGGCACCAGAAGAAGTTAAAGAAGTCTGGCGAGACAGAACAAGTGGCGGTAACGAGGAGAGAAGGGGAGCAGGAGTTGCTGGGCGGGTTTACGGTCCTGTCACCCACTGAGTCGACCCAGCTTTGGAAAAAGCGTCACAGCGCCACCCAAGAAAAGGAGGCGACGGACACCCTCGCAGTCCTGCAGGAGCAAACCGCTGCCGGGCAGGTGGACATGCTGGAGGCCCTTATGACCGCAACAGGGGTCATTCCACCTCAGCGACCAAGCGAGGCTAGCTCTGGTCGGAGGCAATCCCGGATACCTACTCCGCAAGGCCAACAGAAACGGGTGTGCACCAGGCCGAACAAAGCTATTCCATCCGAGAAGGACAGTGCGGCTGCATCGAGGCCGAAAGCCACGCCGACGACACACGCGACTGCGGGAAAAGAAGTGCGCGAGGCCAACCCAACCAAGAAGCGGTCGAGGAGTCCTACTCCGCAAAGCCCACAGAAGCGGGTGTGTCCCATGCCTAACGAGGACACAGGGACGCTGGTCGAAAAGGATCCGCTTCGCCCTCGCAGTGGCAGTCTCGACAGCGTTCTTAGTACCGGCAGCTTAGCGTCTACTATCAGTCGCTTAAGCAGTAGCAGCAGCAGTAGCGGTAGCAGCAGCAGCAGCAGCAGCAGCAGTAGCAGCAGCGCCGCCACCACCAGCCGAATCAAAAGCGACAGCAGAAAGTGTACTGCGGTGTCGGC
This sequence comes from Arenicola marina, assembly GCA_964019135.1. Classification (NCBI taxonomy): domain Eukaryota; kingdom Metazoa; phylum Annelida; class Polychaeta; family Arenicolidae; genus Arenicola; species Arenicola marina. Next base: position 37,285,709 of record OZ025253.1, on the reverse strand, counting down.
CACTAGGAGTGAGGAGAAAGCGGATGTCAAGGACCGGGATTCTGTGGAGAATAACGGCGACTGCGTGTCCATTACCCTCGAAGAGCAAGACTTCCAACCCGACTACGGGGATGAGACAGCAGGAAACCTGCAGGCGCTGGTTAACACCGCCATCCAGCAAGTAAACACCAGCATCTTGCACGAGCTGGCGGAACGGCCGTCGGCGGTTGCCGCTGCTCTCACGGGTGTCACGCGCCAGATGGTCACCAACAATCATCACATGGGTACACTCAACGCCAAACTCGACACCCTTGTGGGGCTCGTCGCCAAAGATGCCGCAGCAAAGAATCGCAACCCGGATGCTGGGTTACGGCATCTGATGGGAGATATGCGGGCTGAACTGAAGCTGAGTAATGAGGGTCGCGCCAGCCAGAACCGGGTGATCAACAACCTGGCTGAATCGGTAAAGGAGCTTGCGGGATCCATCCGGACCATGATCCCGCGAGTGGAATCAACGTTGTCCAGTGTTACCACGTCGTTGGACACGTTCAGCGCTATCGCCCAGGGGCGACAGGTGAAGGCCCCGAGCGTCCCGATCCCTCAGCCGGACATAGATGCCATCAAGCTGGCGGACGAGTTCGACGTGGAATGGCAGAGACATCAGGACGAACAGATCCAGCACTTGGGAGCTAGGCGGCCGGAGTTTCCCCACCCTCACACGCCACTTGATGCATCCGGCCACTCAAACATGGAGGCACGCATGGGACCCCGACCAACCGTCTCATCGTCCGTGCATGTACCACCGCCGAGGATCCCATACCAGCACCACCACCGCGATCTGGCGCGTCGTAGCGTTAACCGCGCCCTCGATCGAAGCAGACGCAGAACTTCACCGTTCCGTCGTCGGTACTAGATATTGCATAGAGCATGCAGGTTATATCTCTCTAGAATACAAATTACAAGCGTAACGCTTAAGAGGAGCAATGTCGTGATTTCGGGAAGCGTAGTTTAAGTATCAGCCTAAAGCGTCAATGACGCTGCAGTTTTACTGCTTATTCCATATTGAAACCGGCTAGCTCATGACTGATGTGTATGAATGAGAAACATTGGCTAACGGTATAACGTCATAGTATAAGACGGGCATAACTCGTGACTAACCAGCATGTAATCGGATTGTGACCTGCTTGTTGTCGGATCGTCGTGAGTAGTGTTGAAGGGGGCTTTTCAACACTTAAACAGAGGGTAATGAAATGACAAGCGGCTATTGGCATGCTCTAATGTTCGCATTTGTCACGGAGACAAACTTGTGGTGACAACAAGTTCTGTTATTTGTATAAAACGGTTAATCTGTCCAGCTTTCAACTAAGAATACCTGTACAAACTTTCAGGAGTAGTTATACTTACGGGAGATTACATAGTTGTTGCTTAACACTTGGGGAAAGCCGTCTATTTCACTTTTGTAACGCTTGTTAGAAACATCGACTGACACTGTCAGTGTCAACGGCTTGATTTCCGGTGCATATGCTACGGAAGTTTGGGTTTTACATTTACAGTTGAAGGGATTAATTATAGTTATTTATAGCTTGCCTATGTCGGAACAGTGGGGCCTGATGTAATAATATGAAATGTATGTTTAGAGAAATTGTTAATGACTGCAAACGCTGTGTAGACACTGCTTGTACAGCTGCGTAAGGTTACATTGTCATTGTCGACCGATTTACTGCCAGGGTTAGCGTTGACTGAAGTTCCTGGGAAAATTGTTATATTTGTATAGAAGGTAGGGACGTAGAGGGTTTTGACTCTTAAGAAACATTGTTGCCCTGCTAAGGGTTATTTAGCATACTAAAACATATTTTAATATGCATGTGTATAATTATTTGACTTACATTGCAATACGCGCAAGAATATCCTGTGCGTTTTCGGGATTTAGGGTCACATGACCAATGGCTATAAATAGCCGCGCAAAACCACTGATACGTCAGTTGACGACGAAGGAATTCCGTCACTCGACCACCTCCCCACAAGCACTGGTAAGGATCACATGGGTTAGGAAAACACACAGGGATGCGATAATACACAGGAACATCTGGGACATGAATGCACACGGGATGGGACAACACACAGAATCTCACGGGATATTAACCACACGGAATTACACGGGATGCTAAACACACAGAATCGCACGGGATATTAAACGCACAGAATCTCACGGGATATTAAACGCACAGAATCTCACGGGATATTAATCGCACGGAAATACACGGGATGCTAAACGCACAGAATCTCACGGGATATTAATCGCACGGAATTGCACGGGATGCTAAACACACAGAATCTCACGGGATATTAATCGCACGGAATCACACGGGGTGCTAAACGCACAGAATCTCACGGGATGTCCTAATTACACTTACTTATACGGGAATGTAAAACCGCACGGAATTACCTCAATACGCACGGAATCTCACAGGATACGACGTTATAGTTGGGCACCAACTTACTGAGGGTTGGCAAGGGTATTTTAGCTATGCTTGTATGTTCGTAAGCCTACGCCGCGAAGACAAGGGCATCCACTTGAGTAGCCTACGCGTTAGTTAAGACAACCTCGGTCCTGCCAAAAACAGGTTCAATAAAAGATAGAAGTTCACAGCTGTCGTTCTCTTTGCTTTCGTAACGTAACAGTTGCTGCCATCCTGACCGGACAGACCACTTGTGCGTTACAATATGGTATCAATATTAGTGCTGAAAACTAAGTGACCCCGCATCATTATTGTCACTGAATTTGAGTTTAATGAAGCCGTTGAGGCAAAGAATGTTTCCATCGCTGATAACCGATCTTCTGCCACGCAGCGGTTGGCATGAAGGCCTATGCGATTCTTTCAAGCCATAACGTTCACATGCTCTAAACATGCAGGTTCAGGTTATCTCGATCTGACGAAGAAAAGGAATCATATCTGAGGAGAAAGAATCCCCCACAAATCTTGGCCGTTTCAAGCAGTATAAGTAAAATAACAGGAATCTTAGCCATTTAGAGGAGACATACCATTAGTCAAAATAACGTCTTGCCCATCCATAAATGACGGTGAGTTGAAACGTTATTTCAAGTCGCTGCTTACTGTTGGTAAAATCCCCGATAAGTTTGACGATGGAATCAATGAGACGTTAATGATTCACGACCACTTATTTATTTTTGTATTCGGGTATAGAAGTAGCCGAAGTTGATGGTGTGATTAAACAGCTGCCAAATGGCAAAGCTCCTGGTCCCGTTGGTTTGGCATATAAAATGTCTAAAAGTGGTTCAGAAATTTTAAAGTAACCCATATGTTTTTTTATTCAATGTTATCTTGAATACTGGAGAGTTTCAAAAAGCATGGGGGAGGCACAGATTGCACCGCTGCATAAAAAGAGACCCAAAATGGATGCAAATAACTATCGATCTATCACTTCCTAACGTCTTGGGCAAAATCTATTAGACACTTTTCAACAATAGGTTTCATATAAGTGCCAAAGCAAATGGCAAAATTGGAGAAAGTCAGGCGGCATATCGTAAAAGTCGCTCCACTGTTGATCACGTTTTTGCACTGTAAGCTATAACGAAAGGTACCTGTACAAAAAAAGCGGTAGCTTTTACTGCGCGTGTTTATTATTTTCGCAGAGGCGTTGGATTCGATTCCTCACTCGTCGCTCTGGAATAGGGTCCTGAAAGAAGATATTCCCGGAAATGTTGTATCAGTTCTCAGACCGATTATTCCTCTTTTAGAGCCCTATGCCAGAAAGCGGACTAAGCTAGTCTCGGACTAAGTTAGTCCCGGACGAAGTTCGTCCAGAACTATTCTAGTCCGCGGACTTGTTAAACCTCGGTCCAAGCAATTCGCCGTACTAAGTTAGTTGGTATGCCACAACAAAATTAGACTCTGGATAAGTTAGTCCGCGTACTAAGCTTGAGTTAATGTGTGAACGAGTGGAATTCCCCGGAATCCCCGGCGGTTTCCCAGAACTCCCCTGGGATTCCCAGAATATTCCTCCGAGGTGAAGCCATTGACTCAAATGGTGGCCAGTGTTGTGTCTGAGCGTCTATCGCGGTCCCAATTTACGTCGACCAAGCCACTTATCATGCTGGGTAGCCCCAAATGGGACAAACAGACAATCTTGTAGCTGTTCCATACGTAAAATACCTTTTTGTTTGCGCAATCTGTAACTTGACCTTGGCATTGTCTGCTTCGCTTCGTTTCTTTACCGGCATTTACTTTCACAGTGCATTTCAGACGTATAGGCGTAACATGTAATGCCTACATGCCGCATATATACCAAACTTTATGTTTGGATTAAGATGTTCGGGAAAACTGCTTTGATGGGTTTTGGGAGGGAGTTAGGGGAGGGTTTCTCCCGCGCGGCTTGTGGCGCAGGCCGCTAGCCCGCCAACCAAGCCACGTGTCACGGCTTGTGGCGCAGGCCGCTAGCCCGCCAACCAAGCCACGTGTCACGGCTTGTGGCGCAGGCCGCTAGCCCGCCAACCAAACCACGTGTCACGGCTTGGCGCAGCCCGCAACACTACGCCCCAGTCTTGATTGGCTACTGGCCCGCGACCATAGTGATATATTATCCCTTTTTTAGTAATGCACGGAACGCGCACTAATCCAGAGTTCATTTTGCACAGTTTTTGCTATATATACAACGGTTATTGTTACATCGTCTTAATACAGGTACCCCAGGTACTCCAGTTCAATCTCCGCAAGAAACAAATGGGAAACGGACAAAATATAATTAATTGTGTAGTTGTGTCAACAAGCCGGTTTTTATCAGGTTTCTGCAACAGGGACAATGCATGCATCCAACGTAACTCGTATTAACTTGGAAACTCTTAAACTAATTTAAATGCATCTGAACCGTATATGACCATATTAAGGTAGATACATAGATTACATTTTTTTCAGACAAACTTCTTGACATTTTTTTAACTTACAGTAATGTGTATCCAAAACGATAAAATAACATAAAAAAAATATGTCTTCTACCTACTTTTCTGTCAAAATGACGTTGAATAGGTAGGGGGTCACATCTAATTTTACCATGGCCGTCACTGGAGAATTTTGAAATTTCGACACGAAATATTGAACAGAAAAAAACGGCTCAGACAAAGTTAATAAAAAATTGTCTGTAACAAGCTTACTCCTTGTTCAAATAAGTGAAAAAAATATATGGGTCTTTTACCTCGTTTTTTTCGTAAAATGACTCTGAACATGGAAATTGTGCCGGTAGTTCTGAGGGTCGGAATGGGAAACATGCTGAACTCGAGACACCACCCTCCCGTGTCCACCCTCCCGTGACTTAGGGTAGCACCCCAAATGTCTCCCCCTAACTTAACCTCCCTTAAATTGTGGTGTCTCCTCTATCCTAACTTGGGATGCCCCCCTCCCTCCCCCTCCCCCCGCCTGTAGCTCAGGGTGTCTCTCCTACCCTAACGTATGCTGTCTCCTCTCCACGAACTTGGGGTAGGATCCGACCTTAGGATGTCTCCCCTCCGTTAACATGAGGTATCACCCCAACCCGGAGCGTTTTGCCTTCCCTAATTTGGGATGTCTCTCCTCCCCTAACTTGGGGCCTCTCCCCTGTCCAAACTTGGAATACCACATCAACCTTGGGTGTCTTCTCTCCCTGAATTTGAGTTATCTCCCCTAACTTGGGGTATCACACGACCTTAGGCTGTATCCTCTCCCATAACTTGAGACCCAACTCCTCCCCGAACTCGAGGTACTACCCCAAACTGCGCTGTATTTCGTCTCTTAATTTGGGGAGTCTTCCCTCCCCAATTTGGGGGTCTCCCCTCCCCAAAATTGAGTTATCTCCTCGCCCCTAACTTGGGGTAGCACCCGCCCTTAGCGTGTCTCCCCTCCCCAAACTTGTCGTACCACCCCAACCTGGGGTGTCTTCGCTTCGCTAATTTGAGGTGTCTCCCCTCTCCTAATTTGGGGACTCTCCCCTCCCCTAACTTGGGGTATATCCCCTCCCCTAAGGTGAGGGCTCGCGGAAACTCACAGAAGTCTCCGCATATGCAACTGTTGCCTGTCTAACGGTAATGAGGTTCTTGCAGATCAATACCATTTTTACTCCAATGTCCACTGTATGAAGAATTAGGGAGAGCAATATCGCAAATATCATGGAATTCGCAGACTGCTAAAACGGATTCCGGTAAATAGTGTAAGATCGGACACCTGGGTGCTAGGTTGAGGTTTCGAATCTCACATGTGGCATGTTCGGTTCGGCCAGGGCGTGTATACGGACTCCTGGTCTTCGCATTCACAAGGAAGTCGCTCGTACATTTCAATTAAGCAGTTATTGATAGCGGTAGTACATCTCGTTGTTAATATTTAGAACTTGTCTTCAACGTCTTGTTGCTCCGTTCCCTGGTTGTCCCTCGTTGTTCGGACTCCTGAATCCATGCCCCTTATATACCCATAAGCACCTACACCCCTGGGCGTGTACTTCCTTATCAGGAATTTCGGAGGAATTTGGCGAAAAGATACTTTCATCCTCTTTCTTTAGTTTGCGCGTCTGGATTTCGCGTCAGACTGGCTGGCGCCGAGTGTCACCTTATCACCCGTGTTCTAGTTCGAGAACGCAAACATCACGTTCGCCAGCCTCCCTTCCGGAGCTGTATAAGGGCCTATGACTTCCGGGCCGACGGATCCAGAACGTTCTCTAAAAAAAATTATATAGCTAATAAGCGTCACGAGTACTGAGACACGTGATTGCATCATCGTTCGTGGGTGCAGTGACCCAACCCACGCGGGTTTCAGGACACGTGGCTGCGTACATAGTTCGTTAACTGACTCATGCGTCGGGAACTTTCTAGAAACTATGACTAAGCATATCACTTACGTAAGACATTCAGTATAGTGGTACGCAATTCTGCCTTCTTGGTGGAGACTAGTCGCGCCCAGCGAGATTAGTACAGGGCGGGGACTTTACCAATAGGCACAGGGCGTTTAACCAGGAATTGCACGGATAACGATCCCGGAGATCGGAAATCACCTCCCCCCCACCCGCCACCCATAATCTGGCTGCATCTGCCTTAGATGAGAATGACTATGCTAATCTGGCTGCATTCGTTTATCACGCCTTCCAACTGCACGATAACTTGAGCAAGTAATATGTGTATCTTGTTAGATTATGTCTATATGTATGTTTTTGTCTGTTTACGCCGCCTCAAATAGCGTTCTTCCTCAAAACAAAAGAGGGGGCGTAGTCTTCCTTAAACAGGGTGGTGGGGGTGGCGGGTCCAGCCGCCCTTGAGAATGTGCTCTAGACAATCTTTGGGGCTGTGCCTGGGGCTGTGGACGTGCCGGAGATGGCCTGAACTAAGACTATTCCGATTAATCTTAGTTAATTAGTCAATCTTAATTAGCCTTAACTTGGGGAATCTCCCGACCTTAGGATGTCTCCCCTCCCATAACTTCGGGTAGGACCACACTTTTGAGCCTAAATAAAGGTTGCTGCCATCCTCAAAATGAAAAAATATAAATCCCGTACGGGGCTTGAACCCTCGACCCTATAACGCTAAACGGGGTTTGAACCCTAGACCCTACAACGCTAAGCTGGCCGCCCTGCCATTGCGCCACAAAAGCTTCATGTTGTAAAGTCGGGGTCTCGTTGGGCTCGGTCCCGGCTTTAACGATCATAACATGTCCAGGTCCACTAGGTGCGGTTCCCCAGTTTTAGGCACATCACAAGTCAGGAGATGAAGTGTGGACGCAGTTTATTTGGCGTCGATAATACTAAGACTATACAATCAACATCGAAGACGAGGTCATGGTCCCATAAAGAGCAAGGTGACCTTCCAAGTATACGTGTAAAGATGTCAGGCTCAATCCGAATGTAATCTCATGTAAAAAACCTAGGGTTTATATCGGGGTGGATTCCATGGCTGTCTGCCTGCTTGGCCAATCAGGCAAGCCGGCGCGCCTGACCGTCGACCGATCACCGCGCCGCCAGCTGGGATTAGCCAATCAGAATATGTCACGACCACTAGGGCGTGACAGTCAGCCAGGTTTCCGGTTACTTTATTTGAAGCGGTGACGCAGAATCGAATTAAAGTTTGGGCTTAAAGCTTGATGTAGAAAATCCACGGTGACAACTTACGGTCCCGTGGGTAAGTGTAATATAAAAAGCCCATAAAGTTAAGGGGTTGGTGCTCGTCTGTGTATACACAGCTGGCGGTCAGCTCGCCGAGTGTCTAAATAATCAATACAACCACGCGGGGCCGTAGCCCCGTCGCTCACACAGATTGGTAAATAATTAATGAACCAGCGCGGAGTCGCAGCCCCGGCGCTATCTACTAGAAGATCTCGGAACTGTAAATAAGTAATAAACCCTCAGGGTTGTGTCCCCTGCGCTTTCTACTGGGAAAACACAGCGAGTTGTTCGGTTAGGAGAAGGTAATAAAATTAGATTTGCGACCCTTCGCGGATAAACAGTCAAACCGATATTCGTAAATGATAAAACGGCCATCAGCGTGGTGTAGGAGGGGAATATTTTACAATGTGGAACATCGCTGTTGTAATGCCCCTAATTCTGACTCTTGGAACCTTTCACCCTAAGTTTGTGCGGCCCTGTTGGTCCATTGTTCACTTTTTGTTAAGAGAGTAACTCAAATCTAGGACTCCACCCTAATTTAATAAGAGATGTACTCGGATCGGATACGCACGCACACTAATTAGGCCAGTAGACATACAAGTGTTACGTGATAGATTATCTAATTGCCGAACTGGACGACCGAGCAGCGCCATCTGGTAAAATGAGACTAAGACGAATGCCGCGATATTAGGGCCATAATTCCCAGTTCTATATTCTTTATTGTTCATTCCATATGCTTTATTTTTCGTTTCATATTTTTAATTGGAAACTTGTTTTACCACAAAGCGAGCAGCAGTGTACAACGAATAATAAAATAATAGCATGAGAATTTAGAAAATATGGACAAAAATCTGAAGTACATGAATATAGTGTTATTTACATGAATGGCTTGTAGAATAAAGAATTTGGAATTTTTGCCCTAATATTATTCCATACGAGGCAACGTCCTTTACTATTTTGTGCGTTGGTGTGCCTGTCGATTTGACAATATTGTCGCACTCGTCTCGCGCACATTGCATTTGGCTCCAAGTGACTTACCAGGGCTAAGTCAGGCGGATGTCAGTGGGTGCATTTTTTTGGACCAGGAACGGTATGGCGCCCGGTATGCTCAAGTTCATGCGGACATACCGATAGGGCTAAGCAGAATGTTAATGCCGAATGTTCACACCGGTCATGTCGGTTAATTTAGGGGCAGTGAAATCAGCCTAGGCAGTCGCCTTCTCCCGAATGTCCTGTGCTGTTTTAAACGGGGCAAATCGGCATAGCGAATAGATGCGCGCGCACCCGTCCCGGGAGAAAGAGGTGTCGGGCGGTATACCGACGCGTAATTTGCATATTGGGTTTACCTTGGGGATACACCCGGGTTACCAAAGACATGCGCCCACTAACGCGTTGCTTCATTCGCGCGAAGCGCACATCAACCAAAATGCACACAGTCTAAATATAGGCACTGGATGCAATCGCCATTTGCGAAAATTCCATGACCACTTTTTGTTTGGGGGGGGGGGGGGTTGATTGTGAGTATTAGAACTTTTTCGTGTACATAACTTTTGCAAACCTAACATTGACTGTATCAGTCACAAAACCATCATTTATAGAACCACCCTCCACGGCCTTGGTTCCCCGTCCTGCTCATGGCGGATCTCCCGGCAGAGGGCGTCCCGCTTAAGCTATAGTCCCGATGCCCTATGTCAAATTTAACCGTCAGAATTATCCTTCATACCCGAAAATTGAATATGGCTCTAATCGAAGATATATTCACAGTTTGGCAAATTCTAGAAATAATCCGGGCAGTCTGTGCTAAATCAGGGGTCACCCCGAAACAAATTGCAATAGTAATCAAACTCGTTTTTTTCTCATTCCTTCTGTAACTATGAATATCATTTTCAAAATCTACCAAAATCTATTGATTGGAACATATTTTTACGGGGGTAGTGTGCCGTAACCCCTGTAGCACCAAAATGGATTACGTATTTGTCCTAACACGAAGTGGAAGAGAAGCGTTATAATTGAGATCCCTTCTACGAATTATGACCTGCGTACCATTCGCCTACTATGTGTAATGGGACGTTATTGAATCTACCAAATGCAACTAACAAAAATACAATATCTGTAATACTAAAGTTTCTACATCATTTTTAATAAGGGACCCCTCTCCCGGTATTCCGGCTGTCGAACGACACCGTGTATTGGCGCAGCGATTTCTACAATTTATACGATTGTATACACGTTTTATCTTTGGGCAGATCTACCTAGTATTTACACCGTCACAAATACCGGTTTGATTCAACATAATCTGCATTCTATGCAAATAAAGGGTGCCCCACCTCCAACATGGTGGGGCTCCCTCTCGGAACTTGAGGTACAACCCCAACATGGGTTCTCCCCTCCCCTAAAAACTGGGTTGTTTCCCCCCTCCTAACTTATGGTGCCTCCCCACAACCATCTCAGGTGTCTACCTCCAGCAAAATAAGGGAAACCACCACAACGTTGGGTGTCTCCATTCCCCTAATTTGGGGTTTCTCCCCTCCCCTAACGTAAGATGTCTCCCCTCTCCTAACTTGGGCTGTCTCCCCACTCATAATTTGGGGTGCCTCCCCACTCATAACTTGGGGTGTCTCCCCTCCCCTAGCTTAGGGTGTCTCCCAACTCCTCGGGGTATCACCGGACCTTAGGATGTCTCCCATCCCATAACTTTTGGTAGGACCCCAAATGGAGGTCACACCCTCACTTATGGTGTATCCCTGCCCCTAACTTGCGGTACCACCGTAACTAAGAGTACCACCCCAACTTGGGGTGTTTCTGCTCCCATAACTTGAGGCCTCTTCCCTCCCCAAACTTGGGCTTTCACCCCAACCTGGAGTGTCTTTCCTCCCATAATTTGGGGTATTTCCCCTCCCCAAACTTGAGGTATCACCTCTACTTGCGACGCCCCCCCCCCCGCTTCCAAAATATTTGGGTATTTCCCCATCTATAATTTGGGGCGTTTCCCCTTCCCTATCATGGGGTACCATCCGAATTTTAGATCTCTCCTCCCCCCTAACTTTGGGTACTGCCCAACTTGGATTGTCTTCCCTCCACAAAACTAGGGATAACATTCAAACTTGGAGTGTCTGCCCTCCATATCTCAGGGTGTCGCCCCTCTCCTAACTTAAAGAATGTCCCCTCCCCTCACTTGGGGTGCTTCCCTCACCCAACTCAACGTGACTCCCCTCTCCTAACTTGGTTAACGCCCCAACTTGGCTTGTGCACAACCTCTCCCGGGCGTGACGGCCTAGCTACAACCCCCCCCCCCTCCCTCCATGCCAGATCGCTATGCAGAGGTAGGGGTGGAACTATGAACTTGAAAATGGGGGTTATCACCGGTAACTTGCGATCGGGGGGGGGGGGGGTGGGGTGGGGAGGGGCGGGCGGAGTGAGAATGACCGGCAATGTCCACCACTGTTTCTTTTACGACTGGCGGGGTGTCTAAACCCCCTAACCCCCCCCCCCACCCCACCCCCAGCGTTTAATCGGCTGCTAAGTACCAATTGTATTGATCAATTTCACATTGGATGACGATGAAATAATCCATTATTGTTCTGGATGGAAGAAATACAATTTGATTCCTTAACCCGCCCGGCCCACCCCCTTCCCATCCCACATAAGTATGAAACAGTCGGTCAAACCTGAGACTCATCCGCCTCACCACGCAAATACCGTGTCCATCGAAAGCCGGAAAATCAGAAAGAGAGGTCCATACTCTAAAATTTCGTAGGAACTGAAATATACAAAATATTTTATTTGTGTCTTTTGTATTTTGTAGATTAAATAACGCTTTCGTTCACACTGGAAATATGGGTTGTAGGTCACAATTCGTGGTGCAGGTCTCAACTGCCTCGCCGTCCTGCCTTTTCGTTTATGTTAAAATAGGCCTACGTTGCTTCTCCTATAGGATAACAGGGTAAACTAAGCCACCCCTTAAAATATGATTCAATGAATATATTTTGGTAGATTTTGACCACTCCTGGATACCTAAGGTATGAGAAAAAAACAGGTTTGATTACCATTGCAATTTGTTTTGGGTATATCTGTCGGTTGTCTGGACTAAAATACAAATTTAAACCTAAACACCCTTCTAAAACCATTCCGGACCTCAGCACCATTGGACGAGCATCCTCCGGTGACAGAGTGGACGTCTTGGTCACAGTGCACTAGCGCGCAGTGAGACAGGTTGCAATCACTACGTGTTTGTGGTTTGAGGTGAACATCTGACGACTCACCGGATGTGAAGGGAGTACTGACTTTCATGTTATTAAACAAGAAGTTAATAATGACGTTAAGGACCCACCATTAAAATCTGTAAATGGGGATCGGCTGTTGTATTTTTACAATATATAAGTAGTTTCTTTTTGAGAATTTGAAAAAAACGCGTTACCAACTCTAACGCCTGACATTATCTGTTGCCAGACTATTGGTATTCCTATTCAATCCTGTTGTTCGGGGGAAAGTTTTTATTTCATCAGCAGCAGGTGCGTACACCCATGCGAGGAGGGGGGGGGGTAGGCCTACTTAATATATTGCTGGGTTGGGTGGGGGAGGGGCGGTAAAGCCCCCATTTTTCACCTCCAAAAACCTCTCGCAATGGGCGTTGCATCTCGAAAATCGACTCGGAAGGGGTATTTATTTCCGCTGACCCGCTATATGTCGCAGTTCCATACAGACCCGCTCGGTTAAGTCATTTTCACGGCAAAGCCGCTCTGTGAACGCACATTTCCAGAGCCCCCCCCCCCTCTCGGTCTCAAGTTTTACAACATCCGTTCAATAAGGGTATCTTTTTCATCATAAATGTTAAATGTGCGGTCTATAGAGTTATCGTTTTCATCACAAATGTTCGGTCTCTCATGCATGAAATGACACCCGCGGAACCACCCTCCCCCGCCAGATTTGTATAACAGTGCCCCCCCCCCCTCCCACTGCTATATGGGGATGGGAGGAGGGGGGTGGGGGGCACGGGCTTTCCCTTCCTCGGGAATGGTCACTTGATTTTAGCATGAATTGTTCGTGAACTGGGAATTATAATATTTTAATATTAACAACTGTGAATTGGGAAATCGGCAGTTTATATCATTTATCCGCCCTTCCCTTGCATACGGAGGGTTCTGCTTTTAATTCATCGTGACCTGGAAATAAAGATAATAATTTTTCGTGATCTGGTAACACGAGCACCCCCCCCCCCCTATGTGGACGGTCATCATGGGTGTGTTTCGTGATCTTAGCGAGGGCGGGGGGGGGGGGGGGCAAGGGTACTTCTGTTCCTCGGAAATGGGCTTTTCATTTCATCATGAACCGAAAACGGGGAAAATAATTCTTCGTGAACTGGGAATGGGATATGAACCGATCGTCGTGATCAGGGATTTTTGTTCATCATGAACTGAGAATGTTAACATTACATAACCATGAATTATAAATTGAGAAGTCGCCAGTTTATATCATACATTCCGAGGTATTTCAATTCTTGGTGAATGGGGTTTTCATTTCACCGTGAACTGGGATTGAGGCAAATAATTGTTTGTGAACTGGGAATGGGGTATTGGCAAACCGTCGTGATCAAGGATTTTCATTAGTCGTGAACTGGGAATTTTGATATTAAATAACCATGAATCTGGAAATTGCTAATTTATATCGTGTATCGCCTGGCCCATGTATAGTACAATTTGGGACAAGCCAGTGCACAGGTCTGAGGAACATTTAAACAGTGGAGGAGGGGAGGGGGGGGGGGGGGTAGGAGCATTGTATACGCAGTGGGGCCCCTTACCCCTCCTACCTCCCGCCCAAATTATCCGTTTTTCGGATGTTTCTCTCTTTTTCCAGAGGAGAAACATTGTCTCTCAATGTGCCCATCTGAGACTGAACATCAGTTGTTTTCTTTCCTTTAGTCCCGTGATTCTCACGCCCGAAGATCCCAATCAGCTGGCTTCTTCCTATATACCTTGCATAAGTGCGTCAGTGGCTACTTATGAAGGTTATTATTTACCAAAATAGTCTCTCTCTTGATGACCACAAAATCGCGTACTTTTCTTTCATTCTTCATATGCTTGGTTTAGACCTACCAGGCCCAGGGGCGGATCCAGAGGGGGACCGACCAGGCCCCGAGCCCCCCCCCCCCTTTTTAGGGCCGACGTTTATATAATTGATACCGTTTAAAATATGAAATCCAAAACCGGCCCCCCCCTCCCTATTCAGCATATCTGGATTCGACGTTAAAACCGCCCCCCACCCCCTATTCAGCATATCTGGATTCGACGTTAAAACCGGCCCAGATTTTTCTGGATCCGCCCCTGAGGTCTGTCTCTAACTTATCACAGGGTGCCGTTAGAGCCAGGCAGCATTTGCTGTCTTTGCGGTGTTGCAACGTATAGTGACGCGGCTGGCGCTGATCGAATAAATTTGGCCAGAAAAAGCGTGCAAGTTAAAAAAATAAATCGAAGTATTTTCTTCCCGCCAGGTCAAACACCGAATTATTTGAAACCGGAATAACGAAATCTCCGGAATCACGCGTTCGCGCCAAAAATTTAAATGGCCTGGCCGACACGGGAAACCAGATGTGGCGCGATGCAGAGACAGCAGGCCGGAGTTAAAATGTGGTAACCCCGGCCCACACGAGTTCAGGCTCGTGAGCCATGGGTAGGCCGCAGTTATCAGCGAACAACCCCGGCCCACTCAAACGGAGACTCGCAAGGAATGGCTAGGCCGTAGTTATCTGAGCCCACTCGAACCGAGGCTCGTGAGCAATGCCTGGGCCGTGGCTGTCAACCATTCGCTTACAGGAACCACAGCTTTATATTTGAATGAAAATTTATTACTGACAATAATCAACACTGTTTCCTGGGTAATACATCGTATGGGTTGGATGCATGGACTTGGGCTGATGTCTTATAATTCGTATGTTTTACGACAACTCCATGTGGCGCTGATGATAGCAATATTTAATCTTGGTCTCCCGCGTAAAATGAAAGATCTTATTCACCCATCAGTGCCGTATGGCGTTGATGTTTGGGAAATGAGGAGACAAAACATATTAGTCGAGCGTGGCTTGAAAAGCACCTGTATATATATAGCTACATCCGGCTATTAATCGCTCGAAATTATTTCCAATCTAGGACTAGAACACATATATCGGAAAATCAGTTTAGCAAACAACAACATTCTTTTAATGTCCGCTCTCAGACATTCAGGGGCACCCCCCCCCCTCCCCGACTCCCCGCCAGGTGTGTGTAATAATGGCCCCCGCCCCCCTCTCAGGGGCACCCGGGGACCACCCCCCCCCCCCCATCCCGCCCCCCACCAGTTGTGTGTAATAATGCCCCCCCTCCTCACGGGGTCCATCTATATTGCCAGGCCACTCTCTTAACTTATCACGGGGCGCGCACAGTCTGCTTATATCTATAGGCAGGCTTGGTAACATTGCGCCTAGCTTGATTGATGTCTTGGGGTCGAGCACCGAAGCTGCTTGTAGAAAGGTTTGGGGCGCCAGATTTGATATCTGTCCCAACTCTATCTAACAGTTCTATGCCCTCCGTTGGTACCGAAATGGCGGGACTCAGTCGTTCGCCGTGTGTACGCTTTCGCACCCTACAAGCAGCAGCAGTCAACCCGTCTGTAACTTTCAAGGCCACGCTAGCACGCGGTCGCCCGACTCTCCACCCCCACACCCCGACACCCGCCCCCACCCTGCCTGGTTGTCCGTTTTCAGGGCGCGAGTCACCACATGCAAATGAGATATAGGAAATGGGGTTGTTTTGCACTTTGCATTCTCGTTTTGCAATAGAAAAGGGGCGTCTACCTTCTGCCTGCTACTATTTGGCGTATAAAACAAAATAGGCCTACTGTCATACTGTTATTTCTTTCGCTTATTACCTACTACAAACGCTAGACGTCCCGCGAACGGAGCGAGCGGGGCGGCTAGTAGCATAATATGGTCCGTTCCTGATGATCGCAGTGTTCAAACCAGCGGGCCGACGAAATCCGGAGACAGGCCTGGCTAGGCTCAGGCTGCGAGACCCTGCATTTCTATACTTATAAGATTAAGCTGTCTGTCCCACTATGCCGCTGCATATGCAAGAGCACATTGGGACCAGCAGCCGCCTTGAACGTATATCCAACCAAACCATGGTCCGCCTTGGATGTATCAAAATTGTCGCTCTTAGATGTGTCAACGCTATCGCATGTGTCAACACCACCGCTCGGTGCTTATCACCTTATCCCGCGCATAATATCGCTTTCGGGTGATTAGCGGCGGGCTACTTGGCTTGGCGCCAACAGTAATAATATTTCTCCCAACGCCTTATCGCCCGAACCGTCATCAAAGCAAACAAATCCCGTACTGTCTCGCGCTCACAACTTCCCATCAGTAGCAAGTGAACGAACTCTGCCCGGGGAACCATGCCTATTTGAATTGATTTGATCTTTTTGATCTTTGGTCCAATTTTACAGGATGGTTAAACGGACTACACGTCAATTCTATAGATCAACCAGGACGTCAGGCAGATTCTATCCACTGAAGGTAGTAGTACTACGTTAAATGACGAACAACGGACGGGAAACAGCCCCTTTTTTAATCCAAACAACCCTTTTTTTTTACTCAATCAATGTATGAGCTTGGGGCTTAGTTTTACTGGACTGATATTCGTTTATTATCGTGTTTTAGCCGCAATTTGAGTATTCTGTACTGGATGCACAATAATTGCACAGGGTTTAAATATCCTTAACATTTATGTCCCGTTATTCCGTAACTCCCGGTCTCAATTTATGTCAATATAATTATCAATATTATTTCTGCCCAATGTCTACCTACTGCCTGCTACTATTTGACGTATAAAACAAAATACTGTCATACTGTTATTTCTTTCGCTTATTACTACGAACGCTAGACGCTAGGCGGCTAGTGTTAGAGAAAGTCCGGACCTTTAGCAATTGAAATGTAGGTTCGTCGCGCGCGACACCTGAGACAAAGTACCCCACGTATTGCGACTGCAGGATCCATTAGCCCGGCCCGTGTAACAATCCAGATACGCAGGCAGTCAGCCTGACCTAGCTCTGATCCCAGCCCAGCCTGGCTGGCGGCTGACGTCCTACAGGCCCGCATGCACCCGGCTGTTTTAACATTAACACATAATCTTGTTCATCACTGATGGCGGTTAATTAAAAACGTCACAAATCATCCAAATCAATAGCTAGAACGCTTCTACGGCCAAACCAAACAATTTCGAAGACGTGGATGTTCGATTCCAGGTGACTAACCTAATGTAATGTATTTCCGCAACACGTATAGGGTTACGGTTGCTGTGTTTCCTAGGGGGAGGCGGGGGGGGGGTAACCCCTTTCCTTTGGATAGAGCTTTAGGTTTCATAGTGAAGTGAACCAAATATTGTATAATACCCCCTCCGCATGTCCCCCCACCCCCCTTTCACTCGTCGCTTTGCGGCGCATGTGGGTACGAGCAATGCTGGGCAGGCTACTTTTGAGGCTGCCAGATTAGCGCGAGGTGTGAAGTGATCTGAACCAGACGACTTGATGTGACTGTCACTACATGCAACTTAAATACATAGCATTCCATGGAACGAGGTCATTTAGTGGGCTGGATCCATTCACGGACGCCGCGCACATTGATGTAGGTTACACTGGTGGACGCACCGACCCCAGCCAACGGTCTGTTGCCGCGCGCCCAAAAACATGGCGGGAAATTCAATTTGCAAAAGCCATTTACAAGCCAGAAAAGGGTGGCATAGTCAGGGTCGGCTAGGCAACGTGAAGGCTTTGCCAATATCTTTAAATGTGTGCACATATATGTCCAAATCAATTGTACACATGCGCAATTCATTTTGACATAGTTCCAAGTAGAATTAGACATTTGTACAAATATTTCCGGTGTACACATACGCCAAAATCATTGGCTAATGACCCGGGACGGCAGGCACATGGAGATCCGGCAGAGCATGGGGGTCAATCGTGATCCGAGGGGTCAAATAGGTATTTGATGTGCAAATCGAGATCAGTGGAATCGGGATCCGATCAGTCGAATAGGGATAGGTAGGGTTTCATCGGGATTCATAGGGTACAATCGGATCTAAAGCAATCGAGGTCCGGAGGGGCCACTCGGGAGTGGTAGGACAGACAAGTATGGTAAAATCGGGTTCCGGAGTCGAATCGGGATCCGAGGGTTTGAATTGGGATCCGAGGGATCGAATCGAGAAGGAGTCGAGCACATCGGGATCCAGATGCTGCATTCGACATGGTCGAATCGGGATCCATGGATGTCTAGGGTCGACCCCGATCCTACGGATCTCGATTCGACCGGATCCCGTTCGATCATACGGATCTAGACCGTTGACATCAGAATTGTATCTTATTAGACCCCTCGGATCTTGATTGGATCCCTGTGGTTCTGATTCGACTCCGAGATTCAGTATTGGACCCAATGGCTACATATTCGATCCCTCGGATGACGATTAAACTCCGGCTTCTATATCGGACAACGGTTAAATCATAAACCACATTACGAAAGGGTCTACGGTAGGGATGAACACCATGAATGTACCCTACGGGTGACGGGTCTCTTAGATTGACGATAATTAATTACCGGCCAGGATGGGCCCCTTTGACGTCACCACGGGTCTGTCAGATGGTTACAACTGGTCAACACTTGCCCACCACGGGTCTGTCAGATGGGCTACAACTGGTCAATGGGCAGGACGGGAGCCCACCACGGGTCTGTCAGATGGTTGACAACTGGTCAATGGGCAGGACGGAACACTTGCCCACCACGGGTCTGTCAGATGGTTACAACTGGTCAATGGGTAGGACGGGACACTTGCCCACCACGGGTCCGTCAGATGGGTTACAACTGGTCAATGGACAGGACGGGACACTTGCCCATCGAGGGTCTGTCAGATGGTTGACAACTGGTCAATGGGTTGGACAGGACACTTGCCCACCACGGGTCTGTCAGATGGTTGACAACTGGTCAATGGGCAGGACGGGACACTTGACCACCACGGGTCTGTCAGATGGTTACAACTGGTCAATGGGTAGGACGGGACACTTGCCCACCACGGGTCTGTCAGATGGGTTACAACTGGTCAATGGGTAGGACGGGACACTTGCCCACCACGGGTCTGTCAGATGGGTTACAACTGGTCAATGGGTAGGACGGGACACTTGCCCACCACGGGTCTGTCAGATGGTTACAACTGGTCAATGGGTAGGACGGGACACTTGCCCACCACGGGTCTGTCAGATGGGTTACAACTGGTCAATGGGAAGGACGGGACACTTGCCCACCACGGGTCTGTCAGATGGGTTACAACTGGTCAATGGGAAGGACGGGACTCTTGCCCACCACGGGTCTGTCAGATGGGTTACAACTGGTCAATGGGAAGGACGGGACACTTGCCCACCACGGGTCTGTCAGATGGGTTACAACTGGTCAATGGGTAAGACGGGACATTTGCCCACCAAGGGTCTGTCAGATGGTTACAACTAGTCAATGGGTAGGACGGGACACTTGCCCACCACGGGTCTGTCAGATGGGTTACAACTGGTCAATGGGTAGGACGGGACACTTGCCCACCACGGGTCTGTCAGATGGTTACAACTGGTCAATGGGTAGGACGGGACACTTGCCCACCACGGGTCTGTCAGATGGGTTACAACTGGTCAATGGGAAGGACGGGACACTTGCCCACCACGAGTCTGTCAGATGGGTTACAACTGGTCAATGGGAAGGACGGGACTCTTGCCCACCACGGGTCTGTCAGATGGGTTACAACTGGTCAATGGGAAGGACGGGACACTTGCCCACCACGGATCTGTCAGATGGGTTACAACTGGTCAATGGGTAGGACGGGACACTTGCCCACCACGGGTCTGTCAGATGGTTACAACTGGTCAATGGGTAGGACGAGACACTTGCCCACCACGGGTCTGTCAGATGGTTACAACTGGTCAATGGGTAGGACGAGACACTTGCTCACCACGGGTCTGTCAGATGGGTTACAACTGGTCAATGGGAAGGACGGGACACTTGCCCACCACGGGTCTGTCAGATGGGTTACAACTGGTCAATGGGAAGGACGGGACTCTTGCCCACCACGGGTCTGTCAGATGGGTTACAACTGGTCAATGGGAAGGACGGGACACTTGCCCACCACGGATCTGTCAGATGGGTTACAACTGGTCAATGGGTAGGACGGGACACTTGCCCACCACGGGTCTGTCAGATGGTTACAACTGGTCAATGGGTAGGACGAGACACTTGCCCACCACGGGTCTGTCAGATGGTTACAACTGGTCAATGGGTAGGACGAGACACTTGCTCACCACGGGTCTGTCAGATGGTTACAACTAGTCAATGGGTAGGACGAGACACTTGCCCACCACGGGTCTGTCAGATGGGTTACAACTGGTCAATGGGTAGGACGAGACACTTGCCCACCACGGGTCTGTCAGATGGGTTACAACTGGTCAATGGGAAGGACGGGACACTTGCCCACCACGGGTCTGTCAGATGGGTTACAACTGGTCAATGGAAAGGACGGGACACTTGCCCGCCACGGATCTGTCAGATGGGTTACAACTGGTCAATGGGTAGGACGGGACACTTGCCCACCACGGGTCTGTCAGATGGTTACAACTGGTCAATGGGTAGGACGAGACACTTGCCCACCACGGGTCTGTCAGATGGTTACAACTGGTCAATGGGTAGGACGAGACACTTGCCCACCACGGGTCTGTCAGATGGGTTACAACTGGTCAATGGGTAGGACGGGACACTTGCCCACCACGGGTCTGTCAGATGGGTTACAACTGGTCAATGGGTAGGACGGGACACTTGCCCACCACGGGTCTGTCAGATGGTTACAACTGGTCAATGGGTAGGACGGGACACTTGCCCACCACGGGTCTGTCAGATGGGTTACAACTGGTCAATGGGAAGGACGGGACACTTGCCCACCACGGGTCTGTCAGATGGGTTACAACTGGTCAATGGGAAGGACGGGACTCTTGCCCACCACGGGTCTGTCAGATGGGTTACAACTGGTCAATGGGAAGGACGGGACACTTGCCCACCACGGGTCTGTCAGATGGGTTACAACTGGTCAATGGGTAAGACGGGACATTTGCCCACCAAGGGTCTGTCAGATGGTTACAACTAGTCAATGGGTAGGACGGGACACTTGCCCACCACGGGTCTGTCAGATGGGTTACAACTGGTCAATGGGTAGGACGGGACACTTGCCCACCACGGGTCTGTCAGATGGTTACAACTGGTCAATGGGTAGGACGGGACACTTGCCCACCACGGGTCTGTCAGATGGGTTACAACTGGTCAATGGGAAGGACGGGACACTTGCCCACCACGGGTCTGTCAGATGGGTTACAACTGGTCAATGGGAAGGACGGGACTCTTGCCCACCACGGGTCTGTCAGATGGGTTACAACTGGTCAATGGGAAGGACGGGACACTTGCCCACCACGGATCTGTCAGATGGGTTACAACTGGTCAATGGGTAGGACGGGACACTTGCCCACCACGGGTCTGTCAGATGGTTACAACTGGTCAATGGGTAGGACGAGACACTTGCCCACCACGGGTCTGTCAGATGGTTACAACTGGTCAATGGGTAGGACGAGACACTTGCTCACCACGGGTCTGTCAGATGGTTACAACTGGTCAATGGGTAGGACGAGACACTTGCCCACCACGGGTCTGTCAGATGGGTTACAACTGGTCAATGGGTAGGACGAGACACTTGCCCACCACGGGTCTGTCAGATGGGTTACA
The DNA here is from genome assembly GCA_964019135.1 of Arenicola marina. NCBI lineage: Eukaryota > Metazoa > Annelida > Polychaeta > Arenicolidae > Arenicola > Arenicola marina. The sequence continues at coordinate 37,263,772 of OZ025253.1, read as the reverse complement.
ACTGGTCAATGGGAAGGACGGGACACTTGCCCACCACGGGTCTGTCAGATGGGTTACAACTGGTCAATGGGAAGGACGGGACACTTGCCCACCACGGATCTGTCAGATGGGTTACAACTGGTCAATGGGTAGGACGGGACACTTGCCCACCACGGGTCTGTCAGATGGTTACAACTGGTCAATGGGTAGGACGAGACACTTGCCCACCACGGGTCTGTCAGATGGTTACAACTAGTCAATGGGTAGGACGAGACACTTGCCCACCACGGGTCTGTCAGATGGGTTACAACTGGTCAATGGGTAGGACGAGACACTTGCCCACCACGGGTCTGTCAGATGGGTTACAACTGGTCAATGGGAAGGACGGGACACTTGCCCACCACGGGTCTGTCAGATGGGTTACAACTGGTCAATAGGTAAGACGGGACACTTGCCCACCAAGGGTCTGTCAGATGGTTACAACTAGTCAATGGGTAGGACGGGACACTTGCCCACCACGGGTCTGTCAGATGGGTTACAACTGGTCAATGGGCAGGACGGGACTCTTGCCCACCACGGGTCTGTCAGATGGGTTACAACTGATCAATGGGAAGGACGGGACACTTGCCCACCACGGGTCTGTCAGATGGTTACAACTGGTCAATGGGTAGGACGGGACACTTGACCACCACGGGTCTGTCAGATGGTTGACAACTGGTCAATGGGTAGGACGGGACACTTGCCCACCACGGGTCTGTCAGATGGGTTACAACTGGTCAATGGGAAGGACGGGACACTTGCCCACCACGGGTCTGTCAGATGGGTTACAACTGGTCAATGGGTAGGACGGGACACTTGCCCACCACGGGTCTGTCAGATGGGTTACAACTGGTCAATGGGTTGGACGGGACACTTGACCACCAAGGGTCTGTCAGATGGGTTACAACTGGTCAATGGGTAGGACGGGACACTTGCCCACCACGGGTCTGTCAGATGGGTTACAACTGGTCAATGGGCAGGACGGGACACTTGCCCACCACGGGTCTGTCAGATGGGTTACAACTGGTCATTGGGTAGGACGGGACACTTGCCCACCACGGGTCTGTCAGATGGGTTACAACTGGTTAATTAGTTAAAACACCTTCTTATTTCAAGTGGGATTTCTTAAGCAATTGGGATTTGTATGAAATGTTTTCCTGTTTTCAAATCTGGCCCGTGTCACCTATTTCCATTGGGTTTCTCATATTCTTTGAGACCCGGGCCTCGTGGATCGAGATGCGTGGCGGAGCCACAATGTATCCAGCCCAAGCCACTTCACCTCTCCGCATGTGGCCTGTCGCTATCAGCCTATTAAGTTAAGTGCCACCACCCATCCCGCCCCGCCCTCCCGTCAGTGTACGTGCGACCTGGCCGCCGATTTACTGCATGTTGGCCAATACAAATACTTGAGGCGAGAGTGCAATAATCGTATGGTTGGGTGAATCACGCCAGAAAAATGTGGCTTGTAGTACATTGTCTCAGAAGGCAAACTTCAGCCGGCGAAATCGTTTGACGTCGCTAGAGATGGTATTAAGCGGTTTTACTTTCAAGACAAAAAAGAGATGATGTGAAAACTATTTATTAAGCTGACACTAACACTAGTAACAGGATGCACGATTACACAACACATTGCCTTTCAATTACATCATGCTAATGCTGCTAATCCCTAGCCCCCCCCCTCCCCCCTTCCCCTTCCCTTCACCGCCACACTCCTCCGCCACACTTCTCCGCGGCCAACTTAGTCGGCGGCCAGGTTGAAGCGCTGCCAAAGCGTACGTGCCCCCCCCCACCCCCCATCCCTCTCGCCCTCCACTAACCACCAGGCACCTACACACCCCATGTTTGAGTTAATTACTATCTATCTACCCTACCTCATGTCTTAAATCAAGCTCACCAAGAGGGTATCAGGACATCTGGCAGCCGCGCCTCCTTATATACCCCTCCCACACCCCCGCCCCTCCCTCCACAACATATCTGTCTGGACCTAGCAGCCCTAGCAGAGATTTTGCCATTATCGTACTTTTCACATTATGTTTAATAATATTTCCTGACCGGTAAATGTGTGTATTTGGGCCCTCTTATCCTAGACCAAATGAGATTACTGTAACAGTCAAATGTCGAAAATGGGGTCTCAATAAGCACAAAAACGGCATGTTGCAATGTTTTCTTACCCTTGCCATTGACCTTGGTGCTTATCCTTGTAATAATTACATATTCGACCCATCGCAAAGGGAAAAATATGTCTTTTTCTTCGAATATGTATTGCATGCTTTAAATAAGTGATAAATGACAATGAGGAATAGTATTATAAACATTGTATAGGGCCAGAACATAGGGAATAGGTGTTGTGGATCTTAGGGAATTAAAAAACCGTAATTTTGAGGGTAACACAGTTGTCTTTACATGTTCTGGATAGAACACTGTCTTTTCATGTTCCTATTCGGAAAATATGAGGTTTGATTAAAAATGAAAATTCAAAGAGTCAAATTTTTGTTCAAAGAAAGTCAATGTTGTTAATGGAAAATGCGTTATGGTAGCTAAAGTAAGCCAGTTAAACAAGCAATTTCACAGTATGTTTAATAATACTTTTTAGCCGCCCAATGTATTTGGGCCCTTATTCTATAACAAATGAGGTCACAGTCTAATGTAGAACATGAGGTCCCAATATGCACAAAAAACGACAATCGTAACCCTAAATATCGCGCATAGCGTGCATATTTCCGGCTGATGGCGCTATATATGACATCCCAGTTTTGCGTAGTCTATTGCTCTGTTATCATACGTTTTGTTGACTTCCGTTCCAATATTGTTCTCGTTACTGAAGCAAATAGTGCAGTTGGTTCATTTTCACCTACTTAGGCAACAGCTACCATCACTATGATTTCATAAGTAGTTTCTTTCAGGGTTGATGCACTCACTCCTGTAGTAGCTTGATCACGCCTGACACCCATATCAGAGGAAACATAAACCAGAGGAAACATAAACCAGATGCTCTCTTAGCCCCTCCACACCCCGCCCCATTCCATAATAACGTTATAATAGCCCATCCCACCCGCAACTCCCCCATCTCTCCTTCGTCTGAACCCACACACACGCTCTAATAGCTGCCCCCCCCCCACCCCACGCCGCGTGAAACGCAGCCCCGTAGAGACCCCTGTGTCATGTAGCGTACTCTCTGGCGCGTCTGCGCCCGGCCGCCACCTTTCTATCCAGATAAGATGGACGTCGGACGCAGGTCAGCCAGTGCAGAGGGCGGGAAACTGGTCAACGGTTCGCTAATGTGCATGCATGGTGGTTGAATACCATGAAACATGTCCTTCATTATCAGCACTCAGCATTATGGCGCAGGGTAGTATACACATGTAGGGTGGGTGGGGGGTTACCGAACGAAGCCCCAGCAAACACGTACCAACAATGACTATGACCGCATTAAATTTAAGCGAGACTAGCTAATTATAAGTTATAATATATAAGTATCTATATAAATATATATCTGTATATATGTTGGTTAATACTTCAGTCAGGCGTCCTGATCTCTAATAAGCGCTGGTCTAATATTTGCGAGGACACATAGCTTGTATTTTGAGCGAACAACACATACAGCGGAGCCACGGACGATAGAGATAATGGGTACATACGACATCGATGGAAAATGCAGGTTTCTGCTCAGGGGAAAGAAGAACAGGGGAAGAAATGTGTTATTTGTGTGATACGTATTTGTTTACCTAGCTATACATAGTGCCCCTCGCACCCCCCCCCCCCCCGCCTCGGCGGTCGCTTAGTCGTCAAGACGAAAGTAACTTTCGTTGAAAAAATGCACTTTAGGTACTTTAGTAAGTAAATGTGTTACATTAAATACAGTTTGGTTTGGACGGAAGTAAATTTGGTTCGCCATATGACTTTTTGTCACAACGTGGGCAGAAGCCCATAATTTTTTATATGGGTGTTACCTCACTCGTGGCTGCGCACATGGCGTGCCAAGGTGGAAGGAAATACATATTTTCTCAGGCACCACTCGCACCCCATTGGCGGGGAAGGGGGGGGGCACTAGATGTATTTAGGTATATACATATGTGTCGCCCAAATGACCACTTTTTTCGCCATTTTTCTCTCAATCCCCGGAGCAGAAATCTGGAATTCCTCTCGATGTGCCCATCTGAGACTGAAATATTTTTTTTAATTGCAGCTATTGACTATATATTCCAGTTCATGTCGAAAGTGTTCAAATAATTAACCACCATAAACTTCGCCATGATTGCCAGTGTCTATCCCTCCCGGATGTCCTCCCGAAGTATTCCCACGTGTCGGAAGGAGAAGGGGGGGGGGGGCTTGTCCGTTTGTGGGTGTGTGTTTCCAGGGGGTGGTTATCGTCCAGGGGGGAAATGTCCGGTGGCAACTTGCCGGGGGGGACTGGCCCAAGGGGAACATTTTCCAGGTGGGGGATTGTAGTGGGGGGGGGCGGTTGTCCGGGGGGGAACTGACTGGGGGGGAATTGTCCGGGGGCAATTGTCTGGGGGGAAGTTGTCTCGTAGGGGGGAGTTGTCCGGGGGGAAGTTGTCCTAGGGGGGAATTGTCCGGAGGGGAATTGTCCTAGGGGGGAATTGTCCGGGGGGGAATTGTCGGGGGGGGTGGGAGTTGTCCGGGGGGGAATTTTCCGGGGGGGGGGGAGTTGTCCTAGAAGCGGACAGTGATAGCGAGACACAAGTGGAGAGGGGGAGAGAGAACCATACATTGGGCAGGGGCAGACAATGTGGGAGACAGATCGAGAGAAGGAAAGGGATACACACATGGGCAACGATGGAAAGAGGGAGAGACGTAATAGAGATAAAAACGGAGCTATTAGTAGGCATAAATAGAGAGAAAGAGACATACATAGTCTTCTAGTGTAGGATGTTTTCTTGCTTCCAGTCGTTCCTCTACATTGCATCCCCTACATTGATTGATATATTGCGACCGAGCACCAAAGTTCGCTATGTGTATCATGGACATAACGTAGTTTGGGCGCCAAATTTAACCGTTCGCTCTTGCCCGATAGCCAATGCGACTATACCGCCGTCTAGCAGAGGCAGGCGAGTCCACACACAGAACTGTCGCTGCATGTCGAAACGAAACTGGAGACGATAAAGCTGTCACCAATGGTGTGAAATACCGCGACGCCGTCAGGCAAAGCTGGAATGACTTCTCAGCGGGAGGAGGGAGGAGGGAGGAGGGAGTCTGTGGGGCGGATTGAGGATAGACGCTGGGCCGGGGAAGTAGAGAGAAACCCACGAGGTCTATATGTGTAGCACAGAGTTGTTTTTATGTTTACGAAGTACGAACTTTCATTTTGTGAGGTAGGTAGACCCCCTCCCCCTTTTTTTTAAAGAATAACGCTATCTGAGGCGTGCCCCCCCCCCCCCCAGTCGCAAGTTTGAATATACCCACCCCCCCCATTTTTTAATTCCTGGATCCGCCCCTAACAAATTATGTCGGAGTCTTTTGTCCAACATCATGTCACAAGTCTGCAGTTATGATAGGAATACATTGTATGATACAGATCCCAGACCGCTTGTTCATCAAAATAAAGTATGATTGTCTTAAATTAAACCGTGTATAATCATATGCGAGCATTTGTTTAACCGCACGCACCACTAACACCGAACCCCCCATGCATCCAACCCATATGAAGTATTTCCCAGGAAACAGTGTTGATTATTGTCAGTAATTAATATGCATTCAAATGTAGAGCTGTACCTCCTATAAGCGAATGGTTGACAGCGACTGGCCGGGGTTGCCACGGACAACTCCGGCCCAGCCACAGCTCAAGAGCCTGGGTTCGAGTGGCCCAAGCCCATCCATCCAACCCATACGATGTATTACCCAGGAAACAGTGTTGATTATTGTCAGTAATTAATATTCATTCAAATATAAAGCTGTAGTTCCTGTAAGCGAATGGTTGACAGCCACGGCCCAGGCATTGCTCACGAGCCTCGGTTCGAATGGGCTCGGATAACTACGGCCTAGCCATTCCTTGCGAGTCTCCGTTTGAGTGGGCCGGGGTTGTTCGCGGATAACTGCGGCCTACCCATTGCTCACGAGCCTGAACTCGTGTGGGCCGGGGTTACCACATTGTAACTCCGGCCTGCTGTCTTGGCATCGCACCACATCTGGTTTCCCGTGTCGGCCAGGCCATTTAAATTTTTGGCGCGAACGCGTGATTCCGGAGATTTCGTTATTCCGGTTTCAAATAATTCGGTGTTGTCAGTAAATTGCCTAAGGATTCTGAAAACATGCATATTTCGTCGGATAGTTAAAAACTGTACGCCCTATAGGGGACCTACGCGAAAAAATGCGCTGCAACACCGCACAGACAGCAAATACTGCCTGGCTCTAACGGCACAAACGCTGCTTAGAGGCAGGCCTGGTAAATGCTTGGTATGCACGGGCGCCACACCCACCACGGCAGCAGCAAGTAGATAGTACGTGCCCCTCGTATAGATTATATTTTGTCCAACAACAGCTTAGACTCAAGGCGGGGGGGGGGGGGGGCTGATAACTTATCGACTAGGATCCGCACCTGTTTAAGATTTGTGTACACTACCTATGTCGTAAGCAGTAATGATCGAGATTCGGGATAACGGTTTCATTATCTTCGGGTACCGAGAGCGACTTAGGATTATATTTGTGATTTGCCCGCCCACGGGTGCGTCTTTTCTTCACAAAGCCGTTATCCATGCATTTTGCTCGTTTTTCGTGCCCGTTGGAATCATATCAAAGTTCACGACATGTACACCCACGAAACAACATCTTGACGGCATTACACCAGAAAAGGCCCGGTTTTTAGACTGGGAGGACCCAAACCTCATCAGACCCACCGCTCACTTAGGCTTGAAATGCGTGTGGCACGGTGTTCTTCTGCCCTACACAACAACTTCCACGTGGCTACTTAGCTATTCGTGACGTCACATCGCAGCCCCGAATGTGTCTGTTCAGCGAAGTTGACCCGTGGCGCGTGGCGCGTGGCGCGAGAATCAGTGAAATAAAATGACGTCATTCACTGAGTCAATATAAAACTAGGGGGGTGGGGGGGAGGGACTTCGCACGCGAAATTAATAAACTGTATCTTCCTTCCAATTTGTGAGTATGTTTTTTAGCAGAACGAGTCGATATCAATGTAAGAAGGATTTATTATTAAGTTCCATTTTTTTCTTTTACTAAATGCCCCCTACCGACAATCGTACTAACATTGTCTGAAATAGGTAACGGCTAATCATCCAATGAATGATTGCGCAGATTAAACTTTCTTATGAACTAAAATCTGTGTATTTTTATGAAAATCGTCAGTTTGCCAGATAATGATAATTATCATATTTATTATCATTATTTTTGCATAATTCATAGATACCTGTTAACATGTGTAGCTTGTGTATAAATATATCAATAACATATACATACATTGACAATTGTCAACATCTATCTGGTAAAATACTGGTAACCGAGCGTTTAATTTATTTAAGACAAAATACAATCCCGAATAATGACAATATATGTGCGCATTCCAAACAGATTTTGTAATGTCAAAGAACTTGTATGAATTATTTGGTAATGTTTAAACCCGTTTTATAAATGTAAATCTATCCGTTCGTTGCTGGAGTGACCCCCACACACTGTCCTACAAAACGTTCGAATTCCGCACGCGCCGGTCGCCGGTTTTCCCGTCGTCGTCGTCTGGTTTTTATCAGTCGATCGGTTTAGCCATTCCCTCCCAGGAGGGAGACGATGTGACCTTTTGGATTAAACCAAAGATTGTCTAGTGTTCCATTTGATATTCAAATATGTGTGCCCCGACCCTTTCTGTCCGCATTCTTACTCCAAATTCAAGTGTGACATGCCTTATAATGATATAGTATAACATTATTTGCCATTCCCTCTCAGGAGAGAGACGATGTGGCTCCTGGATTATCATTATCATTACCATTGAATGATGTAAGCTCACCGTCTTACTGAGTTTATCGACTATCGTTCTAATGCTTATTAGATCTATATCTATAGTAAATGGATTTTAGTAAAATAAGGATATCTATGTTGGAATAGTTTTTTTAACAAGTTATAATCAATCCTAACATAAGTCTGTTTATAAACTTAATTGTGAATACAATTACCTTCAGGGTTTAGATCTAAGTTCTTATATGGTTTTTATAAGGCTAAGTTTAGACTCTTAGATTAACGATTGGATCATTGACAATAAACTGTTTTTTTTCTGTTTTTCAACGACAAATATCTTAAAACGGTCTTGTTTTCTGTTTCAGGTTAACATCACCTGCAGGCGCCACCCCAACAACCACCCCAGGGCCAGGGACCTCCCAGGACTTCAACCCAGGCGCCACCTCCCCCCAGACCCTCACCTGGGAGGTTGAGCTGCCTGGGGAGTACGACCCCCAGGACGCCATGGTCCGCACCTCCCGGTCACGGGTGGAGCGCCGACGCCGAGGCACCCTGACAGAGGAGGCGGCCACGCTGGAGAGGGGGACCTTCGACTGGGGTCACCCGGACACGGTGGCCCGGAAAGAAGCCGTCCGGAGGTTAGCTCGCAAGGTGGTTGAGGCGGTGGGGAGGAGGGACTCCCTGTTCGCCAAATTCAAGGACATGACGGTTGGTAGTCATGGTGACGGGACAGATGTCAGACCGGAGGCGATCGAGTTTGACATTTTAATTAGTGTGACGTGGGAGGGGGTGAGGGTGGTGAGGGAGGAGGGGTTGGTGGAGTATAGTGTGTGGGTGAGTGGCAAGGCCCTGGCCGCCTGCCGGAAGGAGGGGAGGAGGGAAGTCCTGAGAGGTGAGCCCCGTGTGGTGGAGGGGGTGGACGAGTGTGAGGTGGACGCTCGGGCCTTCCTCTTGCGCTGGGCGGTCGGGCTGGATGCCGTGCTGCCCATAGTCACGCTGCCGGAAGGTCTGACCCACTACGGCCTTCTCTCCCCCAGGTACACCAAGGTGAAGGTCGGCGACACAACTGTCACCATGTCTCTGGTGTGGCGGAGGGAGACCCGGCTGACCTGTGACCTCACCCCCGCCTACCCTGTCCCCCGGGACGCCCTGAAGTGTGTCACCCAGGAGGCGATATGCCGCCTGGAGGGGGTGGCGGGGCTGAAGCGGTCCTCATACCCCGTCCACCTGGTGCCGGGGTGGCCGGAGGGTAGGGCTGTGTGGCTACCGACGACGTGTGTGGTGGAGACACACGCGCTGGTCGCCCTCGGCCCCCGCTCATCCCCCGTCACCCTCATCCGGGGCCTCAAGCTCCTGGCGCGGCACTACCTCCAGTGGCGCCCCCTGGATGAGATGGCGAGTGAGGTGAGGAAGGCCAGGGACACCCTGGCGGCCCTGGGGGGTGGGGGTGGGGAGTCCCGGGAGTGTATCGGGGGGTTGGCAGACGTAGATTGGCTCTCTGATTGTGTGAGTGAGTCGCTGAGGACCGAGAAGGTGAGGCTGCCAGAGAGGAGGGAGGGGGAGGGGGAGGATCAGGCTGTGGCGGGGGTTTACCTGAGCAGGGTGGCGCTGGTGGTGTCCGCCACCCACACAGCACACTGGGCGGCGCAGGGGGCTGGGGGGTGTCAGGGTGAGTGTGGCCTGTGTAAGGACCTGACCCATGAGGCCCGGAAGCTGTCACTCAGGTCCATTGCCCCAGACCTCCACCCCGCCGTGCGGGAGGTTGTGGGGCTGCCACCCTCACCCCAACTTGTGGTATCCTCCGCCTTCCTCAAGTACCTCGTCCTGAGGGACTTAGTGGGGAGGGGGAGGCGCTGGCGGGGGGTCAGTAAGTACATGTCGTACCTGGCCACTCACCTGAAGGAGTCAAAGGATGTCCCCCACCCCCTGCTGAGTGGTGAGGGGTTGAAGGACATCAATCCGCGGCGACAGCGGGGAGTGATACTGATCACAAGTAAACCAGAGAGCAGTGCCAGGGATCGGTCAGAGCGTCCTGTCTGGCACTTGCTTCCCTTCCCCTCCCTCGATCACTGTCACGCGGAGGTCTGCCGTCAGCTCTGTGACGTCGCACAGGTCACGTGATCACTGACACACCAACCACGTCAAGGGTGTCGTATCACGTGATCCCAACAGGTGACGTCACCAGAAGGCGGCGGTTTGTTTACATCCCGTGACTGAGGCGAAGGTGGGAGGGGTGCGGGGGTGCGGAGGGTAGGTGTAGGTGTAGGGGGGTTGTTGGTGTGAGACCTCGAGATGGAGGTTTGTTTACTTTTTGAAGTTCGGTGAGTGTTACTTTCTTCTTTTACTGCCTTTAGTTACATTTTTTCCACTGAGTAGGAGTGGGTGTAGAGGCTGGCTGTAACGTGCTTAAGGCTTTAGGATTAGAGGGTAGGTGTAGTAGGGGAGGTAGGTAGTAGGTGTTTGGGAGGGGGAAGTGAAGGGTCTATGTAGTAATTAAGATGGCGGTGGTTTGTTTACATTTTTAAGTTGTATGGGTTTGAACTGTATTTCTTTTCACTGCCTCTAATTAGACTCGACTTATGCATGGGGATTGTTGCGTTTATAACTTTTAGTGCAGATTAGGCTTATTAGTGGTGTAGTTGGGGAATTTGTTTTGGCGCTGGGCAGGGGGGGGGGGGTGTCAACTCGTTAGCCTTTACTGACATTGACCGTCACCTTGACTGCAAACTGGTCCGTCTCAGCCGCGGTGAAAATACGCAGTGGTTCCCAGTAATTTGCGCCATCCCTCAAGGGGACAATTTGTCACCTACTTTGTTTCACTCTATATAAATGATTTAGCAAGGAAAGTTAAATCTTTTAACTTAGGTGTGGACATTGGTCATTTGAATATAAGCCTCCTGTTATACGCGGACGATATGGCACTTGCATCAGACTCGGGAGGAAAAAATGCAACAGCTTATATATTGTGTTAACCGCTGGTATGAGAAATGGCAATTTAATGAGTTGCGTTGGGAATTTACCTTTTGGATGATGTCAGTAGATACCCCCACCCTATATAACATCGTGCTATTTCTCCGCGATGCGTACAAATTAAGGGAAAAGCTGTTTCAAAATGTTACCTTATTTACTTGATGTTATTTGTATATACATATATTTGTACTTTGAGGCTGTGAGCCTACAGTGCACAATAAACTGATTATTATTATAAGGAGTCAAATACTAAGATAATGCATTTTCGCCCCATGAGAACCAGTCTCGATCACGTCAGCCAATTTTGTTTATGGTGGTAGCATTTTAGAAACAGTGAATTGTTATAAATATCTTTATAATATGGAATAATTTTTGATGAGTTTCTAACTTTGGACAATTGTTGTCATACTCTCGCGGATTCGGCTGACAGAGCTCTTGGAGCACTCATCTCTAAGTATCGTTGTATGAATACTTTAGGATTTAATACCTTCACTAGACTGTTCGAAAGCGGTGTTGCTCCCATTAGGATTATGCGTCAGGAGTCTGGGGCTTCGTAAAGGCTCCTTGTTTGGATTGTATACAAAATAGAGGCGGAAAATACTTTCTGGACTTGCATAAATTTGCTCCTAGTGCACCTGAGTGTGGTGACACCCAAATATAGGCGTCAATTAGCCATGTTTAGGAGATGGAACCACCTTGTAGCCATGGATGACTCAAGACTGACAAAAAGTGTATTTAGATCTATGTGGGATAGGGAACAAAACAAAAGTAAATTTGTCGTTTGAAATGAAGACGTTGTTGGACCGTGTCGATATGGGTGAATTTTATCGCGAATTACGACAATGTGACATCGATTTTGTGAAAGCTAAATTGTTAGATCCATGTCAAATGAGTGGATATGTCATATGTCAGAAAAGCCTAAACTATGATCTTATGCGCAACATATTGTAGCAGAACCATACGTGAAAGCTATTAGTATATGGAAACAAAACCAATCGTTAATTGCTCAGCTTAGAACGGGAATCCTACAATTTCGCATTGAAACGGGGCGCTATGGATCCATTAAAGACCCGGTGTCAAACCAGCTTAGATCTTTGTTGCCTTCTGAACGTCTATGTCAGGTCTGTAATACTAATAAATTCGAAGATGAATGCCATTATGTGTGTATGCCTTCATGTATACATCAGTTACAGGCTTATACGAGGCGGTATGTACTAGCTACACACAAAAACAAATGAAACAGATGCTAAGAAAATGCAAAAGAAATGCAGCATACAAATACAACACAAGTGGGCATATTCACAATTTGGCGAACAGTTTATGCCACCTGTTTGCATACAAGTCAGTTTGATTGTTTTGAGTAAAATGTGCTTTTGAGTTATAATATGGTACCTGAGCTTAATCCGAGTGTGTGTATGCCTGGGGTATTCTGCCGAAAGGTTTATTTTGTTTAGTGCGGCAGAAACTGGCTCTTCCAGTTTTCAGTCATTTATCATGTTGATAAACTTTGTTATATTATGAAGTATTTATGTAAACAGCTTATTGTCTTTGCTAAGAAAGCATGGTTACGGATCAAACGCATCCTTTACAATTGAAATCGACACATGTCCGACATTTAGTAGATGTATTTGGTAGATATACTCACGTCTATGTAACAATTAAGTTCATTCTATAAAAGTGACTGATAAACCCAGGGGGGGGGGGGGCTGGGTACTTGTTTCCTGTTATGTTGTTTTATTTCTATGTTGTCTATCTATCTGTCTTATATCACATATTACTACATACAATTATATCATCCGAAGTTGTCAAGTATGTGCTTTGCCTTAAGTGTGTCCTAATATAGTTATTCAGAATAAAATCATCGCTGTAACCAGCACAACACATAAGTGGCCTTCTTATTTTGGTACTGCTCAATTAATATTAAAAATTAATATGGCACAAATCGCAATCATGGTTGGACGCATCTGCACCTAAAGTAAGTAAAACCATCATATTTCTTATCGTTTTAGCAGAAAGCTGGAAAGCAAGTCGTTGCACATTTAATAGACAAGACCAACTCATTCTCGTATGTATAAGCTATTCAGGACGTCTTTTACGGAAACGTTATGAGACAGGCGCTAAGCGACAAAATAAGAGTCTTTCATGGGTGCATTATGATACAACATCAATGCGGTGGCAAATGATGAAAACGTTTACTATAATTCCTATCACGGAGCACTAATGAAGACACTGATGAAATTATATATCACACAGTTTTAAAGTATATACGTCTCGGCCGAACACGACAGGCGGTTTTATGTAACATTTAATGGCGGGAGGGGGGGGGGGGGTATTTAGATTGTAGGCCAGCATGCAGCTACATGAAAGTGGCTCACCGCTGTTGTATTAGTGTTAATAGTGAACGAAATGAGACAAAATGATGCAAGTTGTTTTAAAAGATTGTTTTAAAGGAACGTATGGAACTGTAAATGTTTGTAAAGATCTGATAGACAAAGCTGATATTTTCCCTGTCAGATTTGTGCCCGTCCTACAACCACCGAACTGGGGCTACTATTTCACTTCACATGGCGTAATAAACGAACATTACATTGGTAGAGGACAACAGTGTAGTTATTTTGTTACCCTGAGGGATGCAACAGTGTCCGTAAAATTGGTTTTCGGGCAAAAAAATAAGAAGCTAACTTGCGTGCGACGTGAAAAGGACGGGGGGCCTGGGGAAGAGGGGGGGGGGGGGCTTTTCCGCAGAACCCCCAAACCCCCAACTTCTGTATTACATCGTGTTGGCCCCGTTCATCGGCAGTATATTAGATGTAAACTGCGCCTCGTCTCCGTCGGATATATATATGGAATGGTTGCAAAACTCTTAATCACATTGGTTGAAGAAAATACGTTCGCTATTCGCCACAGCTCGGCGTAAAGGCATAAATGACCCATGAGATTCCGCAACACAGAATCGTAACATTCCACTACTTTCCACACTGAAAATGAGTAAATTGGAAAGTGATGGCTGAGGCAAAAGTGTCACATTATTATTCAATTTCAAGTGTTAGCTCAGCATTTTGTGTGTTGAGGGTTCGTGTAAAATTAACCGAGACGAGATCGCATAGATGAGGGATTACACCGGAGAACGCGACACTAACTGATTGATTGGAAGGGCTTTAAATACACCACTGAGCCAGGTACAATTACGTTTCCACTAACCGTAGCGCCGTTTCGCTGAGGGCAGCGCCACTGCTGACAGCGCCACTGCTGACAGCCCCACTTCGATGATGACAACGCCCCTGATGACGGCGTCGATCCGCTTCGTTAACCGTGTCGCCGCTCGCTAACCGTGAGGCCGCTCGCTAACCGTGAGGCCGCTCGCTAATCGTGTCGTTGCTCGCTAATCGTGTCGCCGCTCGCTTCGCTGATTGTGTCGCCACTCGCTAACCGAGTCACTAACCGTGTCGAAACTCAATAACCGTGTCGCCACTTGCCAACCGTGTCGCCACTAGCTAACTGTGTCACCGATTCCTAACTTTGTCTTTGCTCGGTAACCGTGTCGCCTCTCCGTTAACCGTGTCGCCGCCCCGCTAACAGTGTCGCCTTACCGTTAACCGTGTTGCCGCCCACTAACCGTGTCGCCGCTCACAAACCGTGTCGCCGCTCGCTAATTGTGTCAACGCTTGCTATCTGAGTCATCGCTCGCTAACCGTGTCGCCACTCGCTAATCGTGTCGCCTCTCAACTAACCGTTTCGCCGCTCGCTAACCGTGTCGCCGCTCGCAAACCGCGTCGCCGCTCGCTTCGCTAATTGTGCCGGCTCTCGCTTCGCTAATTGTGTCACCGCTCGCTAACTGTGTCGCCGCTCACTAACCGTGTCGCCGCTCGATTCGCTCATTGTTTCGCAGCTCGCTAACCGTGTCGTGGTACCGCTAACCGTGTCGCCGCGCGCTTCACTAATTGCGTCGCCACTCACTAACCGTGTCACTAACCGTGTTGCCACTTGCTAAGCGTGTCGCCGCTCGATTTGCTAATTGTGTCTTTGCTCGCTAACCGTGTCGCCGCCCCGCTAACCGTGTCGCAGATTGCTAACTGTGTCGCTGCTCCGTTAACCGCGTCGACATGGCTAAATGTGGCATAGCTCACTTGCTATCCGTGTCACTAACCGTGTCGCCACTTGCTAAGCGTGTCGTCGTTCGTTTTGCTAATTGTGTCGCAGCTCGCTAACCGTGTCGCCGCTCGCTTCACTAATGGCGTCGCGATTCGCTAACTGTGCCACTAACCGTGTCGGCGAGTGCTAAGAGTGTCGCTGTTCCGTTAACCGTGTTCGCTAATTATGTTGCCACTCGTTAACCGTGTCACTAACCTTGTCACTAACCGTGTCTCCGCTCGCTAACCGTGTCGCCGCTCGCTAACCGTGTCGCCGCTCGCTTCGCTACTTGTGCCGCCGCTCGCTAAATGGTGTCGCCTCTCCGCTAACCGTATCCCCGCTAGCTAACCCTGTCGCCGTTAGCTAACCGTGTCGCCTCTTGCTAACCGTGTCGCCGCTCGCTAACCGTGTCACCGCGCGCTTCGCTAATTGTGTCGCCTCTCCGCAAACCGTGTCGCCAATCGCTAACTGTGTCGCCGTTCCGCGAACAGTGTCGCCTCTCTGCTAACCATGTCGCCGCTTGCTAACCGTGTCGGCTCTCCGCTAACCGTGTCGCCGCTCACTAACCGTGTCGCCGCTCGCTTCGCCAATTGTGCCGCGGCTCGCTAACCGTGTCGCCGTTCGTTTCGCTAATTGCATCGCCACTCGCTAACCGTGTCACCGACCGCATCGCGGCTCGCTTACCGTGTCGCCACTCGCTAACCGTGTCGCCGCTTGCTATCTATGGTATAGCTCGCTAACCCTGTCGCCACTCGCTAATCGTGTCGCTGCTCCGCTAACCGTATCAGCGCTGGCTAACTGTGACACCGTTCCGCCAGCCATGTCGCCGCTCGCTTCGCTAGTTGTGACGCCACTCGCTAACCGTGTCACTAACCGCGTCGCGGTTCGCTTAACGTGTCGCCTCTCCGCTAACCGTGTCGCCGCTCACTAACCGTGTCGTAGCTGGCTAACCGTGTCACCGCTCGCTTCGCCAATTGTGTCGCAGCTTGCTAACCGTGCCGCCGCTCGATTCGATTTCCGCGTCGCCGCTTGGTAACGGAGTCGCCTCTCTGCTAACCATGTCGCCGCTCGCTAACCGTGTCGGCTCTCCGCTAACCGTGTCGCAGCTCACTAACCGTGTCGCCGCTCGTTTCGCTAATTACATCGCCACTCGCTAACCGTGTCACTGACCGCATCGCGGCTCGCTTACCGTGTTAAGGTATAGCTCGCTAACCGTGTCGCCACTCGCTAACCGTGTCGGCTCTCCGCTAACCGTGTCGCAGCTCGCTAACCGTGTCGCCGCTCGTTTCGCTAATTGCATCGCCACTCGCTAACCGTGTCACTGACCGCATCGCGGCTCGCTTACCGTGTTGCAACTCGCTAACCGTGTCGCCACTCGTTAACCGTGTCGCCGCTTGCTATCTATGGTATAGCTCGCAAACCGTGTCGCCACTCGCTAACCGTGCCGCTGTTCCGCTAACCGTGTCGCCGCTTACTAAATGGGATGCCGCTGGCTAACCGTGTCGCCGCTTGCTTCGCTAATTGCGTCGCCACTCGCTAACTGTGACACTAATCGTGTCGGCGAGTGATAAAAGTGTCGCCGTTCCGCTAACCGTGTCGCCGCTTACTAATGGGTAGCCGCTGCGCTAACCATGTCGCTGCTTGCTAAATGTGTTGCGCTTCACTAATCGTGTCGTCTCTTGCTTTGCTAGATGTGTTGCCACTCGCTAACCGTGCCATTAACCTTGTCACTAACCGTGCCTCCGCTCGCTAACCGTGTCGCCGCTAGCTAACCGTGTCGCTTCTCCGCTAAACCTGTCGCCGCTAGCTAACCGTGTCGACACTTGCTAACCGTGTCGCCGCTCGCTTCGCTACTTGTGTCGCCGCTCGCTAACGGTGTCGCCGCTCCGCTAACCGTATCGCCGCTAGCTAACCGTGTCGCCACTTGCTAACCCTGTCGCCGCTCACTTGGCTAATTGTGTCGCCTCTCCGCTAACCGTGTCGCCATTCGCTAACTGTGTCGCCTTTCCGCGAACAATGTCGCCTCTCTGCTAACCATGTCGCCGCTTGCTAACCGTGTCTGCTCTCCGCTAACCGTGTCGCCGCTCGCTTCGCCAATTGTGTCGCAGCTCGCTAACCGTGTCGCCGCTCGTTTCGCTAATTGCATCGCCACTCGCTAACCGTGTCACTGACCGCCTCGCGGCTATGTTATAGCTCGCTAACCGTGTCGCCACTCGCTAACCGTGTCACTAACCTTGTCGCCGCTCGCTAACCGTGTCGCTGCTCCGCTAACCGTTTCGCCGCTTGCTAACTGTGGCATAGCTCGCTAGCCGTATCGCCGCTTGCTAACCGTGGCATAGCTCGCTAACCGCGTCACTAACCGCATCGCGGCTTTCTATCAATGGTATAGCTCGCTCACCGAGTCGCCACTCGCTAACCGTTTCGCTGCTCCGTTAACTGTATCGCCGCTGGCTAACTGTGACGCCGTTCCGCTAGCCATGTCGCCGCTCGCTTTGCTAGTTGTGACGCCACTCGCTAACCGAGTCACTAACCGCGTCGCGGTTTGCTTACCGTGTCGCCTCTCTGCTAACTGTGTCGCCGCTCACTAACCGTGTCGCAGCTTGCTAACAGTGTCGCCGCTCGCTTCGCCAATTGTGTCGCAGCTTGCTAACCGTGTCGCCGCTCGCTTCGCCAATTGTGTCGCAGCTTGCTAACCTTGTCGCCTCTCAGCTAACCGTGTCGCCACTCACTAACCGTGTCACTAACCGTTTCGCCGCTTGATAAACGTGTCGTTGCTCGCTTCTCTAAATACGTCGCAGCTCGCTAACCGCGTCGCCGCTTAGTAACTGTGGCATAGCTCGCTAGCCGTATCGCCGCTTGCTAACCGTGGCATAGCTCGCTAGCCGTATCGCCGCTCGCTTCGCTAACCGCGTCGCCACTTGCTAACCGTGTCACTAACCGCGACGCGGCTCGCTAACCGTGTCACTAACCGCGACGCGGCTCGCTTACCCTGTCATCATTCGCTAACTGTGTTGCCACTTGCTAACTGTGTTGTCGCTCCTAATCCTGTCGCCGCTTGCTAACCGTGTCGCCGCTTGCTAAATGTGGCATAGCTCTCTAACCGTGTCGCCACTCGCTAACCGTGTCACTAACCGTGTCGTCGCTTCGCTAGTTGTGTCGTCCCTTGCTAACTGTGTCGCCGCTCCGCTAGCCCTGTCACTAACCGTGTCGCCGCTTGCTAGCTGTGTCGTCGCTCCGCTAACCGTGTCACTAAGCGTGTCGCCGCTTGCTAACCGTGTCGCCATTTCGCTAACCGTGTCGCCGCTCGCTTCGCTAAATGTGTCGCCACTCTCTAACCGTGTCACGTCGCCGCTAGCTAACCGTGTCGCTGCTTCGCTAACCGTGTTACTAACCGTGTCGCCACTTGCTAACTGTGTCGCCGCTTGCTAACTGTGTCGCCGCTTGCTAACTGTGTCGTCGCTCCGCTAACCGTGTCACTAACCGTTTCGCCGCTTGCTAGCTGTGTCGCCGCTTGCTAACCGTGTCGCCGCTTGCTAACTGTGTCGCCGCTCCGCTCGCCCTGTCACTAGCCGTGTCGCCGCTTGCTAGCTGTGTCGTCGCTCCGCTAACCATGTCACTAAGCGTGTCGCCGCTTGCTAACCGTGTCGCCATTTCGCTAACCGTGTCGCCGCTCGCTTCGCTAAATGTGTCGCCACTCTCTAACCGTGTCACGTCGCCGCTAGCTAACCGTGTCGCTGCTCCGCTAACCGTGTTACTAACCGTGTCGCCACTTGCTAACTGTGTCGCCACTTGCTAACTGTGTCGCCGCTTGCTAACTGTGTCGTCGCTCCGCTAACCGTGTCACTAACCGTTTCGCCGCTTGCTAGCTGTGTCGCCGCTTGCTAACCGTGTCGCCGCTTGCTAACCGTGCCGCCGCTCCGCTAACCGTGTCACTAGCCGTGTCGCCGCTTGCTAGCTGTGTCGTCGCTCTTTAACTGTGTCGCAGCTCCGCTAACCGTGTCGCCGCTCGCTTCGCTAATTGTGTCACCACTCGCTAACCGTGTCATGAACCGTGTTGCCGTTAGCTAACCGTGTCATGAACCGTGTTGCCGTTAGCTAACCGTGTTGCTGCTTCGCTAACCGTGTCGCCGTTTGCTGTTTCGTCGCCCCGTTAACCGTGTCGCCTCTCCGCTAACCGTGTCGCCGTTCACTAGCGGTGTCGCCATTCGCCAACCGTATTTCCGCTTCGATCTCGCTAAACCTGGTGCCGGTCCAGGCTTTGCACGAACAACTGTGTCGTCGCTCCGCTAACCGTGTCGCCGCTCATGATGTAATATGTGTGTGATGACAGTGGCGATTGTATGACCAGCTTTCAAGTGTGTTTTCGATGATGTCCTGTGTCTGTGTGGACGATTGTGCGCCGGCAAGTCAGGAAACACCTTGCAAGGAGCAAAAGCCAAGGCTTTTTTGCTCAAGAAAAAAACAGGAACATGGAACCACCGTCTCGTATTCCAATAGCCTTTCCGTGTTTCTGAAAGACCAAAGTACAAACACATGGCAAGGAGTGTGTACGGGCTTCACGACATTCCGGTTCGACATTTATGACTCCAGATGGTAATATTGACGCATAATGCAACCAACAAAGCGGCGCGTAAATTAGTATATCTTTATAAATATATCCGCCGCTACTGACCTCAATATCGACACTCGAGTAAATGCCGTCGCTGATACTCCGGGCGTTTTGTGCGTATGCTGACGATATAAGAAAAGGCTTTGTTACAACATGAGCATTAAAGCAGCCTACTTACATGCGCCATCTTCGATTTTTTACATTTTAGAATCCAGACTAAAAGTATCTGAAGATGATGTTGCATATGTTTTATATCTCTTTGAGTCTGTAAAACAACAATTTCAACATAAAACTGCGCTGTTGTATTATATCGCGCGTGGACGTCCTAGCGAGCCGCGGTCGACATCACACAGAATATCGAGCAGCGAACAGGCGCGCAGGGATATAAAGCCGGTCACCAACTTCTGCTCCGGTGAACAAATTAGCTTTCTCCGGATAGTCCACAGGCTTTCGGGAGTTTAATTCAAGAAAGAATATACTTATTTAACATGGCGAAGAGGTTGATAATACAACAATATACAGAATATATTACTTTAAAGGCCGGGACCTGGTTGGTTTAAATATATTTTTATTCGGCAATTGGTAAGCAGGCAAAGTCTATACAAATTTCTCTTGCTTGATAAATTAGAAATATGTATTGCAGACAGGGTGACCAGGTTAGTGGTAGCTGTACGTCACGGCGTATTCGGTAACCATTGAACTGGTACGACCTGGTATATACTGTACATGTATATATACGGGGGTTATTCACAGGCTATTCAAGTGCCACAAACCAACTATACGTAGGTCAACACATATAATATGTCGCTGCTCCTCATATTATATGTAACTAATAACAAATATTACACTAAAGCACTTAATTTGCTGTCGCTCGCTCTCGCCACTCGCTAACCGTGTCACTAACCGTGTCACCGCACGCTAACCGTGTCAGGTTCTGTTTCCCGTTTACATCCCAGACTTAAAATGCCTAAATAGACCTGGAGAATAAAATTCGGAGGGAGCATCCTAGCTTCCTTGCTGAAATCAGAACGGGAAGAGGGAACAAAACTGATGGCAAACAAGATCACAAACCCACGTGCTTTAATAATGAGTTTGAGATTGTCTCTGTCACGGGGCCAACGTCAGTAGTGCTTTGCCATCCCCCGTTCCTGGGCCCTGGGGTGATTAACTCACCCAGCGAGCTGCTCTCGCACCTTGGAACGCGAGGAGCCCCGAAAATTAGTTGGCAGTGACACGGGTTTAACTGGCTCTTCCTTACCCGGGGGGGTTAAATAGAAGAAGACTGGACAGGGAAAGACAGATGGTGACCGGAGACGAAGCCTGCGTTGTCCTGCTCCGTGCTGTGTGCTGTGTGCTGTCAGTGCGTCCTGCTCCGTGCCGTGTGCTGTGTGCTGTGCGCTGTCAGTGCGTCCTGCTCCGTGCTGTGTGTTGTGTGCTGTCAGTGCGTCCTGCTGTGTGCTGTGTGCTGTCAGTGCGTCCTGCTCCGTACTGTGCGCTGTGTGCTGTCAGTGCGTCCTGTTCCGTGCTGTGTGCTGTGTGCTGTCAGTGCGTCCTGCTCCGTGCTGTCTGATAAGAGCATCTGGGAGCTGCCAAGGCCATTATAAATGTAACTGTGCACTGTGCGACGAACTCCACCAGTGACTTTTGTTGTACAGTCCTCTCAGCACTATTTTTCGTTTAAGTAAATGGGATAAATTCACGAAAGATTATCAATTTAAGCCGACTGTTTAGAAGCGGGCCAGGCAAAACCTGTCCAATTGACACTTCATCCTAGTTTTTCGGCAGGAAAAATTGAATATTGTCGACAACGTAGCATACAGGTCGCCGGGCAAAATCACGGAGAATATAATAAGCGCACAAACGCTTAATCGAGCAAATACGGTAGTTACTGTGAACACCAGGGAGCACATCGCTACCCAAGCTCCCCGCCCGGTGGCGCTGGGCAAGCTCCGCTTTTACCGCTGCTGTCGGCCGGGAGCCTATTTCATTTTTTTTGAAAAACGTTTAAATCAGCTGTAATTGCTTGCAGCGTTATAGTTTTAAAGAATAAAACATGAAAATAACGAGCTCTGTGCATCTAATACAGCATAAAACATCGTGTACCCTTTCGAAAAAGTTATAATTGTGACTTTTATTAGGCTAAGGTTGGGTCCCCGGCACTAATTTGTACAATTGCGCGGCGCATTTGTCCTATCAATTTGCGCAGCGCCGCCCTGGCGAGCGAGTGTGAAAATGCATTGAGGAAGTAGGCGACAACAGAGATATAATGAAGCCCTGGCGGAGTGAGTTGAAGGCAGAGGGTGATCGCTACCTTGACATCCGCCAGCAGTTTTTCTATATAACCGTCCCGCCACATTTCACATTCATCTGGACCAAGTGCACCTTCGCCGCAATTCCAAGGTAACAATGACATCATTGCCTTGAGACGAAGACAGCTAGACAGCGCCGTATGCAACAGAAACCACCGGTGGTGGATTCTTTTTAAGCTATCACTTCGGCAGGAAGCGGAAGTAAAGGTGGTGGAAGATGGCAAAAGATGCTCAGTCAACGCCCTGAACATAGGCATAGGTACACTTTACTAAACGCGATCCACCAAATGACGCCTCGCTAATTGGCTGCCAGGGCCACCAAATCATTCCTTGCTAATACGTTGCCAGGGTCACCAAATGGGCCAGAGGGTACACGGGGCTTCCTGTTGTTAAGTGTGCTCTGCCGGTCAGTCCAAGCGGATGGGGCGTTAGGCTATAATAATACATGTGCAAATGTGTGTGTTCGAGCATGATTACAATTCTATCACTTTACTCGCGGTAGGAGGTTATTACTGCCAAATAAATGGCTAGTTTCGACCTTGATATTGCCTATTACAGTTATATGGCCTAGAAATATTACGACGTCGTATTTCAACTACGATATCTTTGTGTGCGTGTGCATAGTCTTCCCTATTTTAGTCTCGTGAAATGATCTTGACTGGTTTCCATGTCGCGGAAATCACACTTACGCTTTGTAAAGATGCGGGTTATACTAAAAGCTTACTACCTCACTGCCTCGCCATAGAACGACTGAAGCAACGACCTTGGGTGTGACACTCCTGTATCCCCGTAAGAGAGGGAATGATAGGGGTGTGGAAGCTGGAACCAGTGTGAAATGTCAATTTTTAAAATATGTCTGTCGCGTGTCGCCACTTACCCCTTCCACTTACCCCTAATGAGGTGTCTGGCGATATACCGGATATCGGTTTGTACGACAGCCCCGGGCAGGCAGCCACTGCCTCCTGAGCCACATCGACAGTCGTCATTACCAGCATTGTACTAGCTTTCACACTTTAAAGCAGCTTACTTACATGCGCCATCTTAATTTTTTTACATTTTGGAAACAATTAAGGCTAAAAGTATCTCAACATTATGATGCGTATGTTTTATATCTCTTTGAGTCTGTAAAACAACAATTTCAACATAAAACTGCGCGGGTTATTTATATTGCGCGCGGATGTTCGAACAGCGAACAGGCGGGCAGGGATATAAAGCCGGCCACCAACTTCTACTCCGGTGAACAAATGTGTTTCTCTCCAGATAGCCCACGGGCTTTCAGGATTTAAATTCAAGACAGAATATACTTATTTGACATGGTAAGACAACAAATTACAGAATATATTACTTTAACTATGATATATAGTAAAACATAAGATATAACTATAAAATACAGGTTTGAATTGCCAAGTCAGTTTTCAGATCCACGTCCATTGGTCGCAGCTTCAGACACAACCGACGATCTGTCGCAGCTTCAGACACAACCGACGATCTGTCGCAGCTTCAGACAAAACCGACGATATGTTGCAACGAATATACATATTCCGTCAGAAACGAAGGCTGTGACTTTTGTAAATAGACATGTAAACATGACGTATTTAGCGATTCTCATAACTGCATATGTGTACATTATTAACTAACAATTTGATCCATATAAAAACAAAGAGGTTTGGCCTGTTCTGCTTGATAACTGTTGCAACATATGCTGAGCCCGGAAAGCTATAATTGTATCGTGCTCAGTCATTTCGCATTTTGTTTCTGTTTCTCCAAGATATTCCACGCGTCACGCGTTAGGTCGCCGCTCTCGCGTGATCTCCCAGACAATAAGATTTCATCGTGCTCGGAGACCGTCATTATGGACCTGACCTACAAGCCGCATATCGCATATAACGAGTTAACTCCGCCCGTCAATCATTCGGTCTTGCCATCTGACTCCAGGCAAATATAAATTAGCGCCATCAACGGCCTAATATATGAAGCTGCATGGGTACTGCTATCATACCAATAAGCATAGGAAGCCTCCGCATTCTGCCATTAATGATGGGTGACCCGGTATTTGCAAGCGTTGACCTAGACTCCGACTGTAACTTTCGCGCTATGCTATGACTGTGATGACGGGGACCGCTTTCGTGACCGTCTGGGAGTCAAAGTCACGACATCACGAGCTGGAGACCGCCACTCTATCTGGTTGCCTATGGAGGGACCGGCCCGGTAGCTCAGTGGGTTAGAGCGCTGGCATGCAGCGCTCTGGCCACCTGAAAGCCTAACGGCACGTGGATCGGTGGTTCGAACCCCCCTGTGGCCATGTATGTGTGGTCGCACGATAAAGATCACATGTTCCTTGTTTCACCGAGTAGGGGGTTATGCCCGGGGACATGGCTCTACTCTCCCTTCCTTCTCCCATTGACGTGATACGACCGAAATGGTTAAAGCGTCCTGAATATACAACCAATCTATCTGGTTGGCAGAGGTCAGGTAATAGGAATAGACCGATCCAGGCGGTCAATCATTCATTGACGTCACTGTTACTTTATCTAATATAGTGTCCGACAACCCAGCCCGACAAACAAAGCAGCGCCTTTCTTATCAGCTTCAGACATTAGTATTTGCAATCCATCCTTAGTCGCGCGGGAATGACATTCGTCTTCCGACTTCCTGGATAAAAAAGTTTCCTTCAACTGTGGACGTCCGTTTTCTTACACAGTTGTCTTTTAAACTCATCGAAATCGGTAGTTGTTCGTATATGAACGGGTAGTTCGTTCCACCTTCTGATTGTACTGGGAACAAAGGAATTGTAAAACGTAATTTATCTTACCCTGATAGGTGTGACACTGTTTTGTATTATAGTTTCGAAGAGCATAGAAAGTTCTAAAATCGACCGTTAGAGGAATTAAATTGAACAGATTTTCAGGAACTCTAGTATGCAACAGTTTGTGAAAAAGCAATAGTTTAAACCTCTCCCTTCGTGTAGCACTGTCTCCCATCCCAATTCATTGTAAATATGGAGCTGGCTTGTATATATAATAGCTCCGCAAACCAACCTACCCGCAAGCGACTGCACCGATTCTAATCGAGCCGAGTCTGATTGCGAACAGCCGTCCCGTACCACACAAGCATACTCCATTGACGGTCTAATGAAGCTTTTGTACATAATATCCAGGGACCTACGACTAAACTTATGCCTTAATCGCGAGAGCATATCCACTCTTCTCATAACTTTATGATATATTTCATTAATGTGAGGAGAACAAGGTAATTTGCTATTTAGCGTTAGTCCGAGATGTTTATGATCAAGGACAACCGGCAGTCTCTGTGAACCAATGCCTAACTGCATCTGCATCTGAACTGGATTCAGCATCATCATCGAGACTAAATTTACCTTACAATCACCGGATAGGAAAGGGTAACAGGTATCGCGCTACCTATGTCCGTCTGGCTCCTTTCAAAAAGGGCAAACGGTTTCTGATGACTTTTACCTTTTTTTGCTTTTTCATGTTTCTAAACGGTAATGGGAAAAAGAATTGCCGAAAAAAAAACTTTTCGGCTTTCCCTTTTGGAAAACAGGGAATTGACAAAGGAAAAAATATGCTTCTATAATGTTCAGAAGCAAAAGGAAAAACGAATAAACGGTATACCCTGGGATTTCTATGGCAGCGTGCTGTATATATAAACCGTATAAGGAAGCTCAACGATGTCGTCTACTGCGTAATATCTTGCACAAATGACGTAGCGCATGGCCATGTTACCCAATGCCAGCCTACCATACAGTCCGACACTAATCGATTACAGGCGTCTTTTTCTAGTTTGGGAGGACGTTCACCGTACCTTTGTAAAACAGCTATGTGGCGCACCTGTATGCATAATAAATAAAGAAATGCATGCAATATACATGCGTATCTTACGGCTACATGAGAACGATAACAGATGAGTGATTAATAACATAAGATATCTGAAGTGACAGGTAGAACAATTAGTGAGACATCACCCGTTCCCTGCTGCAGTGCCAGTGAACTGGATTCGGCTTCATCATCGAGACTATATTTACCTTACAATCACCGGGAAGGAAATTGCTTTGTGTTAATGACATTTAGTGACTCCTGGATTGGGTATGTGTAATAACACAATAGAAACAAATCTTACCTTGGCATATTGGCTTCGATACCCAACTGGATATTCTACCGACAACGGCAAGATTTTAAAGACTTTTTCGACTGTTGTAAATAGAAGGGCCCTTCAAGTATGGTAATAATAATGTTTATTGCCCAAAGGTTTGCATCGCAAGTAAACAGGCATATATTACATGGACAACTGCAGAAGCCGAAGCTTATACACTAATGTAAAATAAAACTTGACAACTCGATCTATACAGACACAAGTAGCAAAAAAATGTAACGTGAAAGGGCCACGGTAGTAGGCTGTTTACCTCAAGGAATATTGGATATAAATATAAAGTTTCAACTAGTTCACTACTAATGACGACATAATTGTTCTCGTGAATGAGTGAAGGGACGAGTTAAATTCTATCTCATTATACAATTTACTAAAGTAAGTAATAGCCGAGTATCTTATAGATTTTGCAAAAACGATCAGTTCTAGCCTTTGGGATATGTAGTAGCTTCGCTCCTCTAGTATTATGAGTGTGAATGCTAGACCTCGTAACAAATAAAGATTGAATAGGTTTCGGTGATATACCCTGGTATTGCTTAAACATTACTAAAAGAACACTAAATTCATACAATTTCGACAAAGGCAAATATCAATTTCTTTAGACAGATATTCCGTGTGAGAATACTTGTTAACACCAGTAATTATACGAATGCTGATAGGGCTGGTGGCTGGAGGTTGGGGAGTCTGGCGATAGGGATGAAAGTAGTCGTCCTAGTGGGCGGTGCCGACGAGCACAGGTGGGTTGGAGGGGAGGAGGGCAGAGTGGGGGTGGGGTGACCAGCTGAGGGGAGGAGGGGGGGGTGTAAAATATGGGATTATGGAGTAGAGACATGGTAATACATCATTCCTTTGATCTGTCTGTGATGTCGTTTGTTACGCCGAAGAAGACAACCCAGCCATCCAATCGAAGCTGACTATATGTACTAAGCAGGTTCACCCAGGCAGCTGTAATAGATTTAATCGTCACGGGGAGGTAAACAAACGCAGCTGCCGAGTTCAGCTTTCCAGCAATTAATCCAGCCATGATCTCGTCGATGTAGGTCTGAATGGTTCAGATGGCTGATTATGATCGTCTCCACACGTGGAGAATCCAAACACAGTTCCAAAAGGATCAGGCGGCAGACTACCGACGATGACGAACGCAGCAAATCCCGATATAGAATTGATGGCTCCATTGAAGGTCATATCCGTATTTGAAGACTATAGTAGTCGCAGTTTCTTGTACGGTTCCGTTAGCTGCCGTCCGGTAACAAATGGTGAGCTTGTATATTGGCTTATTATTAAATGATTCCTGTAAATGATTCCTGTTGATCATGTGAGCGATGCGCGCATGGCTGATAAACCAAGTTGACCAATGGCCGAGACAATTGCCTGAGGCATCCTGTCTTTATTTACATATTATCTGGACGCCGCCACTTATTTATATGCTGCGTATGATGCACCAATTGGGCCGTGACGCTGCAGCTGCTCTATATTGAGTTACAAGGTCATTCAGGGAGCATGAGAGGCCAATGAAACAACTTCTTAAAAAATCATACACGCGGGTCTGGTCCTTCCCTTTAAAATATTTTGAACAGAATCCGTGAGACGAGTTGACGACAAATTCCGTGCGTTTACCGTTCAGATGCCAGGCTTCGATGCCACTGCAATATATTGTTTCTTACAGCGAGTTTGTGCGAGTAATTCTCATAATAAATTTAAGCGTCCCCACAATGATTATGCATGCTTAATTATCGGGTATCTCTGCGTTCCATGCAACTCAATGTTTGTAATCTATACAGGGGCGGATCCAGAGTGGGGGGTCGACTCAGCCCCTCCCCCGTTTTAGGGCCGAAATGTATACCATGTAACGTATGAAAAACGATACCGGCCCCCTTATCCCGCATATCTTGATCCGACCCTGAAACCGGCCCCCGCAATGCCAGGCCGATATAATCAAAGGAAGGACGATATAAAAATAGCGCGAGTTAGCGGGTCGTTAGGCAATTTCATTGGCCCGACCTCAAGGCCGCGAGGATAATGAAAATGAAAGGCTTCTTATTATATTTCACTAGAATAAGAACAATTTAACAGCTACGCAACAAGGCTCGAGCCATTCAGATTCGCCAAAACGATCAATATTTCCTCGCTGAAGAACATCAGCCAACCGGGAATATGACCACTTTCCTGCAACGCACAGCGCAGTGACAGTCTTTAGATTCACCGGTTGGCATTTATATCAGCTGTTTTCTCGGCATTTATGCCGCCATCTCGTTACATTTGGTACATTTTGCAACACGTGGATGCATCTCATGTAAATTGTTTAATGAACACTAATAGTAAGTGTTAAAGGCATACACGCATTTGCATCCAACATCCGTGCAACCGTTTGTCTGGCTGCATGAGCGCCTCCCTGGACGCCATTGGGGAACAGGCTGAGCTGCAGATCAACATGTCGTGTAATTAAACCCTGCGCCCGAATCGCTATATCATTGGCCTGGGTAGCTCTGACATCAAAACCACCACAAAGGTGAAGGTTTTGAATACAACGCATTTCCATGTAGAAAACAAGCATGGCGGCGTACGCAAACTGAACTCGTAAGTCAGGTAGCAAGAATACAGTTGTTTGATTTTAAAAAGGTAAATATTTTAACATTAGTTAAGACAGTTTGCTCCGGGAGCTTATGAAAGGGACTCTACATCGAAAAATGTTGCGCTATTTAAAACTTTAACATTGGTAGTTGTTTTGATGTCAGAGCTTATTGGCCCCGGGATAGTTATTGTCCCAAGACGACATCTAGGGAGCGGAACAAAAACCCACGTTTATAAAATAGGCAACCAAGCGCAGTGTTGTTTACGCAATCGTTGTTACATTGCGTCGGTAACGGACTAATTGGCTAATTGGCTAACCCCCTCCCCCCCCCCCCCTCCCCCCCAAATAGCGTGTTAACGGGCGCCTTACATGATTCGTGTGCCGGAAGTGGGGTTCAGTTCCTGAACCAGACCCAGCTAATTCCCGAATAACCTTTCAGTGTCTGGGTACGACACTCCCTCGCACGTTAATGAACGACAACGCGAGGTCATACTACGCACATGGTCGTTACATAAAGGAGGGCGGGGGGGATACCGCGAATATCGAGAAATTCACAAACTGCTATAAACAGGCAAAGGGTCTTAGCATTGAACCAAGAATTGTAAGGATAACGATCCTCCCGAACTTGCCAACAGCTGATCGCGAATCTCCAAGAATTCCTGGATGTCAATCGAGGAGATCGGAAAAGGTACGCCCCCCCCCCGCCCCACCCCTCTATAAAATGGCAAGAGTGCAAAAACAATATAGCTACCAGTGATGAGACTTGTGTGAGTTCCGCACCGGTTACCGTTTGGTTTTTATGAGCCATGAATTCAAGCAGGTAATCTAACCTATCATTTATCAAAGAAAAAGAAACAGCCAAGAAAAAGACGAAAGGAATGGTACATGCTGTGACACTACTATATGAAAAAGAATAGTTTGGTTCAAAAACGTTGACGTCAGGGACGAATCGTCTCAGACGATCATGTTTTACTTTTTGCTATTATTTTACGTCTGATCGTGGTTTCGGAACTTCACACAAGCTAAACCCAACGTAAGATTAAGTAACCATTCTGATCTCGTCAATACCGCTGTGAACGATGGCTTAGCGAACCCACAGTTATACTGAGCCTGCATACGGGCGAGTGGCCGGGACGGAACGCTCACGGGAATGAACCGATGCGAATGCGGAATGCACTGCTGCTCACCCACCTGACTACGCCAACGCCCCCGCCCCGCCCCCCCCCCCCTCCTCCCTTCCTCTTCTTCGGCCCCCTCCCAGATCCCCCCTCTCCCCCCCCTCCCCCATCCACTCTCCCCCCTCCTCCTCCCCCACCCCCGCGACCACTAAAACGTTGTGGGCCTCTGTAGTTACCCATACCCCGCCCCTACCACGCCGCCAACAGCGGCGGGTCTGGCCCCATTACATCCCTATCTGGAGCCCCCTCCTACACCCCTTCCCGACCCGGTCGCCCCGCGCCCAGAACTCCCGCGGCGTGCCTGTCGCCTCCCCACTTCCCAGGTCTCCCAGCACAGGCAAGGCGGACGGTCGGAGGAATCACGGAGTCTTTTGTCCCAGTGTCATCGTATCTCGACATAGCCTAACGCCATAGGGGACATTTACGAGGGATATTAGCCGTAGAAGCGCCGCTAGCGACCCCTATACACGGAGAGTGTGACACGACCCGGTTGCTGATTAAAGGAGGGTTATTAAAAATAGTAACTCACAACCAACGAGTCAACCCTTAAATGCAGAAATTAGTTAGTTGTATGCAACATATCTAGTTGGCAATGTTATGACGGCCATGTGTGTTTAATCTTTATGTTTGGAAATACAGGGCCAGCAAGTATGATGACTACCAATGTTGGATGAGATGACGTGATTGTGAAGTGATATTGTGTTGACACGTGAACAAAGAACGACCCACATACGTCACGAGGCCACATATATGCAACAACTGATGAAGAGTTATATAAGGAATCGATTCATTAAAGGAATAGGCGCTAACGACGAAAGAAGAGGACAGAAGTCATATGATATGGACACATACATGGCTTAAGTTGGAGTTCGACTGCCGCTGGACATTACTTCACAATGGTGAGTTAATGTCGTCTGCTTGCGTGAGAATAATTAAAGGCGTGGTGTTAACTTTACACGCACGCCCTTAATTATTTAAAGGCGTGGTGTTAACTAATTAAAGGTGAGCCTGATGTGCTGTCATACGTGAGCTTTATTTCGTGCGCCTCCGTTCATTGGTTTCCCTGACAACCTAAATTGGTTTCCCCAGGCGACGTGAATCAGACGAAATATCCTTTCGTGTGACCTCTTTATAATTACCAAGGGTAGCTAAGGTCGTCGTGCACGTAGCTACAAGCTTACTGTCAGCTGTCAAGGGGATCTTTTTCGCCCACCTTTTCCAATGCATGTCTGAGTAAATGCTGCAATTCTGTTGACTTTGACTGCTGATATCAGTAATGTTAGTTCAATATACTGCTTGACAAAATTTCCGTAAATGACTGTAAGACCCAATATACGAGAGTGGTATTATATCGGCCTTAAACGTAAGCGAGGTCAGAGCACAAGAAGTGCAAAAACATGAAAAGAATTATTACATCACGCATTCAATGTTTATTAAGGCCAGATGACGTAATTACTCTCGCATACGTTCGTCAGTATCATTGGATATAATAGTGGGGCTTGGAAGCGAATAATTGGGAAGATGGGGAGGAAGAGGACGGGGCGTGTTAGATCAAACTGCTTTGAAACGGCTTCCCTGGTGTCTTCACGTGCTTCGATTTATCTAGCGCTGGAAACGCTCAAACCTATTGTTATGCATTTCGTCCTAAAACAAAGCTTAACTCTGCCCATGCGCGAACAAAAGTGTTATCTGGTCCCTGAGTTGGGATCAATAGACCGACCCAAGTTGCCAATCATTCTTTGACGTCACTGTTGCTTCCGCGTGCGTTATGTCCGACAAACAGGTTTGACAAACAAAGCAGCATGTCACTGTCTTGTCAGTTTCAGACATGAATACTTTTCCCTTGCACCTACCATCAGCTACGATTGTCAATTCCATACTCACTATTACCGAAAAAGGATTCAATCGTGGACGGGGCGTAGCTCGGAGTGTAGAACGGTGCATATCCACGCATGTCACAGCCTGCTAACTCATACATCAGCTGCCGCGTTATACCTTCCCATTAAACAGTTTTGCATCTGTATTATAACGTATGGTTCTTTAGTCTTGCTAATATTTGCCCATGGAACGCGAATGACGTTTTAAATCAATAAGCTACATGCAAGTGTTTCTGGCTCAAAGGTCACGTGGTCGACCTCATGTGTCATGTGATCGATGTCCTACCTGTGTCACGTGATCCATGGCATGAGTCACGTGATCCATGTCGTGTGTCACGTGTTCTAGGGGATTGTTTAACGTTTTTTACTGAGACGATCAATAACAGACATATTGGAATGTCTTTATCGGGTCGGCCATTAAAGGCTAATCGGTTTGGGTTTTGTTTATGTCATTAGGTATACAAAATCGCGAGATACCTTTTAGATAGTTACCACGCAGCCCCAGTAGACACCAGCAGAAATATTGATTGTCATCTATCATTTGAAAATCAATGTAAAAGCCTAGATGTTACAGATAGTTACATGTAAAAATGTTCCTAAAATAGACAGAAAAGTAGCAATGCAGGTAATAAAGGGGCCACCCTTCAGCCATCATTTAATCTATTAGTGAATAAAAAATCTTGATTTGCCTTTGAATAAAAAACAATGCACACGATTCCGGATGTTATCATCATTAAATTTGAAACGATTCCATAAACGTCCCCCAATGATGTATGCCACGGGGTCGACTCTCGTCTAATAACCACTGATAACTGGGATTTCTTGAATTTCTTCACTGAGAATGAAGTTAATATCTTGGATTCATCTACGATATGACGATGATATCTGGATCTTGAGATTCTGGGACCTGGCGATTTTGACATCAGATCCTGGTTCATTTAGAAAGGAACAGGAGAGGTATTTTGCTTACAATGCAGACGAGACCAAGAACCGGAAATTGAAGTTCCGGGAAACTAATGGCAGGCTCTATTATACGGCAGGATATTTATGTCCCATTGCAATGTAGCATGTAACACACTCAGACCAAGCAAGTCTAGCCACCATACTGCCTGGCTTTTTGGCGTCCTGCCCAGCTGCGCCTGCCACCGTCGTGTGAGACAGCAGGTTATCATCCACTGTCAGATCGCATGTCTTCCAATTCGGAAGCTGGGGGTTATTTCACCTAAAGCTCAAAGCTTTGCTCGTAAAATATTTAACTTGTTGGACCGAGAAAAAATGTAAATGTCATAATTGTCATAAATATATTGCAAACATTGTTTTATGAATGATATTGCCTGAGCAATAATTGCACAGATTTTCCTTTGCTCGCAAAAGTACGACCAGTCATCTTTGTTTGTGTCCAATTCTGATATGTGATCCATGAATGCACAGTTATATATGGGTAAGTTCGTTACTTGGTTAAGAGTAATTCGGCTTACGAGTCATTCCACGAACATGTGTATCGAGTAACGACGAAGGCAATATGTTTCTTGTTATGGAAATTCGCGATTAGCTGTGGTCAAGTTTTGGGGTTCGTTATCCGTAAAATTCCTGGTTCAAGGCAAAGACCCTGTGCCTATTTAATGCGATCCGTAATAGCAGTCTGAGAATTCCTCGATATTCGCGATTTCATCATTAAGGCGTTTTTTTCGCGACCAGCTTTAAAATGTCCTAATCTTAGAGATTCGATATTGCTCTCCATAATTGTTGGGGATTCGCGATTCAATTCAGAGGGGGGTACCACCCCCCCCCCCTCCCGACTATAGTTGATGATTAAGCTTATTACTTGACGAGACTGTAGTCTCTATATTCTAACCCAACAAACCGGAAGCTTATGGGTCATAACCTATGGGAAGGACCTTCAATTTAGACGGGGCTTTAATCGTATTAGATATGCTGTTGAAAGCTTTATTTGCATCACCCGCCGCACGACATGGGTACATGATTGATTATGTTTGCTATATGCTAACAGTTTCTGAAGACATATAGCACTAAGTATCAGGTGCGAAAAGAAGACTTGGTAAATCTCGTTTCATTTCCTTGGCCAGCGTTTCGTGTTTATACAATAACTAGCATCGTTGGCGCATCCGCTTTGAAGCTGAAGCCTCTTATCCACCGCCTAAAAACACGTCCCAGATCAGCCCGCTTTGAAGTCGCCATATTGTTTTCTTGCGTATCGGTAATTTCTCACGCTAATTTCATTAGATGAAAACTGGTGGGTTTTACAAGGAGCCGCTATGTAGACCCGCTCATACCAGGCGCTGAACACTGCGCAAAGGATCTCCGTTATATTTCTGTTTTCGGCTACTGCCTCAATGCACAGTCACAGGGCACATTTCCTTGGTAACCCAGATTATCCCCAAGGTGAACCGAATACGCAGATTAAGCGTCGGTTTACCGCCAGACACTTCCCTCACCCGAGTCCGGTGCGCGCATTTATTCGGCATGCCTATGTTCCCCGTTCAAAATGGCACGGGACATTAGGGAGAAGATGGCGGCTGATTGAAAAGTCACTGTCTAAATGAACCGGACATAACCGGTGAGAACATTTAATTGACATTCGGCCTTGCCCGACTGGCAGGCCAGGAAGAGCTGGAGTATACCGGGCGGCCTACCGGTCGTGGCCCAAAGAAATGCGCCCACTATCACCGGCCAAGACGGCGCTGCGCCAATAGACCGATCCACACTCCAACACTAAGCCCCGCCCACGCCTTTTCAGTCATTTTTGCTCAATCGTGAGTATGAAATTGACAATCATAGCTGATGGTAGGCACAAGTACGAATTACCCAAACTGAAAAGAAAGTGACATGCTGCTTTGTTTTGTCCTACTTGTTTGTCCGACATAACACGCGTGCAAGACCTTTCTTCACGATATGATTGGATAAAAGTAACCAAACCGTGACGTCAGCGAATGATTAACGGTTTTGTTCGGTCTATTGATGGGAAAACAGGTGCCATGCAAGAGCCGAAACGCAGTATCCTTACCTGAATTACCCTATCCCATAAGCAGCACGGCACACACAGAAAATAATCCTCAAATGAAAATAACCACTTCAACATTGATCCGGATTTCGTCTAGATTTATCCTTCTTCAAGGACTGTCACACTCGGATTTTGTTTATGATATTTGACCTTTGTTTGACTGCTATCCTTCTTCACGGCTTGTCGCACGCGGATTTTTGTGTATGACATCTTACCTTTGTCTGACTGCTATCCCTCTTCAAGGACTGTCACACTCGGATTTTGTTTATATTATTTTACCTTTGTTTGACTGCTATCCTTCTTCAAGGAATGTCACACTCGGATCTTGTTTAGGGCATTTTGCCTTTGTTTGACTGCTATTCTCTATCAGGACAACCACGAACGTGATCAGGATACAAAGTACGCTGTAAAAGTATGTTATGTCCGGATCTAAAATTGTTATATGTTTATGGCATGATTACTGCAAACATGATATATTCTTGTCAAAAAGAGTCGCTGCCTGAAGATTGCTAATTGGCGGGAGATACAAACTAATTTGAAGACCAGGAAGCATTTTGTAGCGAACGTAGGTGATAATCTTGTCTTCTGCTTGCAGCACGGTCAAATACACGATTGCCTTCGTCGGATGATTCTCGAGAAGTTTGACCGGAATATCTGGAACAAGATCCTGTAAGTTCCTGCGTCATTGGACGTTGTCGTTTTCCACTTGATGTTATGATGTTTTCTATGTCGGGGCCTTCTGTGAAGTTCCAGGCTCGTCCTGTATCCATGCTTGACTGTAAAATGACTTATTGATTGCAAAATGCTGAAATTGTCGAGAACATGTACGGAGTTAATAATTTACTTGGTTCCTCTACTTGATATGAAATGAAATTGGCTGTCTGACATATTTCAATGGGCTAGTAAGACTTCTACTTCTAGTCAACACGTGATGTGCCAATTTCCATCGATTTTCCCAGTCGCTTTATTGGGTTGTGGTATGTTTGGTTCAGTGTAATGGTATGCTATATATATATAACGGGTTACCCAGACTATGGTTCTGTTGAATGTGTTACCCAGAGAAATGGACTGTGGTTGTGGTAATTGAGTTACCCAGAGAAATGGACAGTGGTTGTGTTAATTAGGTTACCCAGAGAAATTAACTGCGCTTCTGTTACTTGGGTTGCCAGGAGAAATGGACTGTGGTTTTGTTAATTAGGTTACCCAGAGAATTGGACTGTGGTTGTGTTAATTAGGTTACCCAGAGAAATGGACTGTGGTTGTGGTAATTTGGTGATCCACGGCTACACGGCGTGTGGTCACCTATTGGAACGTTTTTCTTCGCTATGGGTCTTACTTACTTAACACTGGGCTACATTACCAGTTTAATTACCTTTCTCCGTCCTGTGCAAAACGATCAGCGACATTTCCCTGTTACAATCTATCCCTCCCGCACGCCCCCAGTCGCTATAAAAGCAAACGACGCAGCCTTGCAGGCAGTGTCCATTCACATATTCCCTTCCCACGAGGCTTTCATCGCATCATACCGCGAATGCAATAAGCAATTGTGGTGATTTTCTCCTCCTCTGTGCAGTCATCAATTCCTCCCCTCAATGCAACCCCCTTCCGACCCACCGTCCATTCAAACAACACCCAAGCCACCCCCCCCCCCCCCACCCACCCAGATTCCGTGAGCCCATGCGCTGAGGTGTCCTACCCTTACTAAACGGTGGCATGGCAATCAGTTGCCACGTGATGCCGCCATGCCGCCTGACCCCGACCCCCCCGCCCCCTGCATGCCCCTGTCTGCCGGTCACAAGCCATGCTGCTAATTGACCTTGCATGCTGATTATTTTCATGGTCACACGTAACTGCAAGTGAGCCACAGATACAATGCCACGGCGCCTCAACACTATGGGTACAGCTGATGCGTCCCGCGGATGCAATCATTGGATGTGAAAAATGCATCCGCGGATACGGACCTGTGCGTTTAAAGGACCACAATTGGTGGTCCTTTAAATAAACGTTGTCCGTGAAAAAAATGTACGATCATTTTTCTAACGCCAAAATTTCCAAAATGATCTCCGCGAAGAGCCATGATAGTTTCCATCGCGTTTGTTGAATGAATGAATGAATGAACCTTCACCATTTGGCTCCTGGTTCATTATCCACCTCAGTGAATCGTCTAGTTTTCTTCAGCGACGCCGTATAGCATTGGTAACTACAATACAGTAACAACAGCTCCATTAAGAAGCCGTAACTGTCGTGCCGATTATCCTTGCCAGCCTCTATATTATCACGAAGCTCACATCGTGTTCACGGCGGTCATGAACACGCTTGCGGCGCCACTAGGAAAGGTGCACTTGGCTTCCGTTACTAATGCGATGTTGGCAAATCGTGCGTCCTGTAGAATAACAATATATGTAGACGACAGTGAGTTTGTGACGCTCACGGTCGATCAGTGCTGACAAACAATCTCGTGTGTGTCTTTTTCATGCCAGGACACATGCTTAGGCGTACAAGTAATTAAGATGCTTTGCAAATGCGAGTAACATGGGATTGCGCAGTTAGGTGTTTTCTAGCGTTCAGATGTTGTGGCCCGACTTGTGTCATTCATCCCTTGATGATGCCAATTGGTAGAGATTGTATGAAGCCCCAATGAAGGATAGAATTGTCGCTTTCCTCATTGGTCACCATGACAATCATTAATTTTGTTTATGCGGATAGTAGACGTAGGTGCACCGCCTATTTTAAAACGAAGTTTCAGTGACATAATACACATTTTAAATAGATGTACAGTCACTAAGGCCTTCGTTAGGGGTCTGGTAGGGGTACATGATGACATGCGACACAGGCATATTTGAAAATTATCAACATTCGGCATTGACCCCCAGATTCCGAGACTAAAGATCTGAAAAAAGCGACATCGACACAGATACCGAACTTAGACAAAAAGCGACACGGAACGTCGTGAAAAATGGAATTCGACACTGAGAAATTTAAAACATCGATACTGGACACTGGAGCCCCACTTCCACACCCGTCTCATTTGCATGACGAAAACCACATATGCGGTCCATGCGTACATTTATGTGCCCAGCAATTTGCTGCTTTTCCGGCCCATACACACCTCTGTGTAAAACTGATTGTCTCGTACAAACATACATATATACGGTCAATTATATGCGCTGGATATTGAAGCCGACGGTAACACGGGCGCGCCTTGCGCGTGTTCGTTGCATGCTAATGCTAGTGCACCTATATATTTATCCTACTTTATTTTTCATGTGTGGATCAATAAGAGACGGTTACGCCATCATTTCTTCTCACATTGCGCACACAGCATCGCTGTTCCTATGTCCATGCAAAGCAAAGTAACACCAAGATTGTCTTTCGAGGGACTCAGTTAGCAGGTGTGTAACTGCATCACTTAATTATCGGATTTGTAGTCCTGATCGATTCACGGAAAAAAATAATAAGGCTTCTTTCATCAATGCACATCTGACATAATCTGTTAATTATTATTTCGATTTTACAATGAACCACAACTGATAACGTTGGCAGACTTGCAACATCTGTGGATCCATATATGCAGTTGTGGCTCTCCAGTTATGGTGTCGTCTTTAGTCACAGCTGTGCCACGCGCCGGACCATTTATTGAGGACCAGATACAATGAGATCTGAACGTCGCAAAAATGCTTCGTGTCATAGCATTAATGGTCCAATCAATTCAGCTCAGCCAGGACGGGAAAGTCCTCATCCATTAATGTGGAATGTGAGTGCGATAAATCGATACCACTAGTGTTCTTATGGTGACCTTATTCCCACCCACATTCATATATTATCGCCCACAGCCAAGAGATATACATTCTACGAAAATGTCATCACATGGGCCGACATTACAGTTAAGACAACACATTAATAGCGGACATCATTCTGTAAACTGTTTGACATCCTTTGAGAGTAAAGCGGTGTTCTCACAGAGATAAAAACAAACTAGAGTGCCATCAATTTTAGGGCAGGCGAGAGGTGATTATCCATAACATACGTGATGCTAGATATGCATAGTCAACGTCCTTAAGCATTATGTATCGAACTTGATCATCATAACTACTGGAAATGTACATAATGCTATTGCCGCATTTTGTTCCTTAACTTAAATATTTAGCATTCGCTGTTGTGGAAACCTGGTCCATATGTTGACGCCAAATGAGCGAATCGTACAGCCGTCCAAGTTTCGATATTTTTGTTGTACAGCAGGAGGTCGACGTCATTTTTAATGATCAATGATGTGACAAAAACTTTAGCTGACGTTGTCGGGCGCAACATGCATTAGTTTTGGGTGATTGCCTAGTAAACCGCTGCGGCGCTGAGACTGGTGAGAGACAGAAACCGAAGAGGCACGCCTGCTATACTTTCGGTCATGTATTCTCACTTGACGCCACATTCCCACGCCCATATGGGGTCAGCTCCAAGGACATGACTCTCTGCGGCCACCAATTTTACGTTGCAAAATGTCGGCCCACGATTTTAGTGACAATATCATCGCTCAAACAGCTTTCGTCGTCGCAAATTGTCAACCCCCTGTAAAATGTCCGCCCGTTGCAAATTGTCAATCCCCTGCAAAATGTCCGCCCGTCGCAAAATGTCCGAAAGTGGCAAATGGTCCGCAAGTTGCAAAATGTCCTGCCGTTGCAAAATGTACGCCCATCATAAATAGTCGGCCCAAATCAACGTTCGTGGTTGCAAAATGTCCGCTCCGTTGCAAAATGCCCACTG
>OZ025253.1:37093469-37224041 GCA_964019135.1 Arenicola marina | reverse complement strand
TATGGTGGTCCCGTATCATTGAATTTAACGGGCAAAATATGTTCTTCATATTTTGCATCATCTTGTTATGGCTTATTTAAAGCTGCTTGTCGAGCTTTTACCGCCAAAATCTAAGCCCAGGCGACATGTATATCACAATTTTCAGGAAACTCGATTGTTTCATTTTATAAATTCAGAAACCTAATAAACATCGCGGTTTTGGCTGTGATAATAACAAACGTGTCTATCCCGGGACTCCACAGTCCCGGCACTGCCATCTATAAGAAAGCATCGCGAAGCACACAAACTGATTAACACAAAATGGAAAAAAACGTGTGGTTACTTCATAGCATAGGCAAGGCTAAGAGACTGTATCTGGCACTCTAGCATGCGAGGAATGTTGACAATTTCTTTCGGAATGATTTAAGGACTGATTCTTGTTTGTATTTTGACCTCTTTAGTTTTGGCGGGAAAGAGCTCGATATGCAACTTTAAATACGGCCACAAATAGACGTAAACCTGTTTTCTGTTGGTCTGCTTGGTTGTAACTTGTAGGTAACGAAGAATTATTTTGTCCTCTTCAGGGAACGGGCGAACGCCCAAGACGATCAACACTTCATTAAATTACGTCACTACGAAGACGAATTGACCTTGACCTTGCTCGGAGCCACAGCGGAAGTTCTGGGTACGTCAGAGGACTGAACGTGCAGATATAGCCAGAGCCTCCCCCTTCTCACCTCACCCCTCTCCCTTCAAATCCAGATACAAAGAGATACACTTTCGGGTCCGAATGGGTGTTTTTTGAGGTTCTCAATATTCAATGAATGCACATGTGAATAATAACTTGGAATGCGTTATCAAACAGTAGCGAACTAAACTGGTCAAATAATTTTAAAAACTGTATTGGTCAAAAAATGGTTCTATCAACATATATATAATAGTGCGATTAATATGCGTTTCGCCAGATGTTTCTTATCCATATGTAACATGCAGAGCTGACGTTGGGAGCCACGTTGGAGGCATATGGCAAGTACTTCATCAAGTATGCGCTGGACTTGAAATACGCCCACATGTTGAAGGCGCTGGGACCAAACATCCGCTGCTTTCTGGAGCATCTGGATACAGTGCACACCCTCCTGGCGGTCTCATACCACAACATCGTACCGCCCATCTTCAGGTAAAGAAATCACGCGCCACCACATGAAGTAAGCGTACCGATGACATAAGAGCAATGACCACGTAGGGGAGTATTTGTTGTATTTAGTTAATTTTATTATAGAAGTTTGCCACTGAGTAAAAAACGAGAAGAGATTATATACATGCATGAAATACTGTCAAAATTACGAGTATCGATTTATACTGTTGTATACTAAGACGCCGGTTGCATTTCAAGAATAATAACGGGTGCACGTCGCGAAACAGACTGTGGTAAGGGATCAGATAAGCGTACTTGTAATTTCCAAAGTAACATGATGATTTTTCAGTAAATATGCTGACCAACAATATTTTCATGCTATGATCATTTCTGGCGGAAACCCTTGGACTTAATTAAAACACTATCAATGTTGGTCACCCGTCCCAAATGACACGTTATTCAACCAAATAACTACAACTCTGTTAGTATTATCATGTCCATATAGGGCCGAGTGTTGCGAGGATGGCAATCTTCTGCTTCACTATTACTCCATCCGAAAGGGTCTGGAGATGCTCGTTGTGGGTAAGACATTTTAATACCATGTGTATCTGAATCCTGCTGAATTCTATTCAAAACTAAAGATTAATTAATTGGTGAGTGATTTAGCTAAGCGTGGTACACAATGCTATATGATGCTGGGATGATTACATTTATTCTGCTTATGTTTATATACGTGATATAAACCGTCCGTCATCCGTGTTTAAAGTTAATCATTTTACCTCATAGATGTAAATGTAAAACAGTGTGTCTAACTATTACATAAGGAATAACTAATATCATAATTAAAAACCGAATTAAATGTTACCATTTACTGTGTTTTACCCTGTCCACGCGTCTAAAGTCATACAACCATATATAACTGCAACATAAGTAAGTATGTATGTGTAAGTATTGTCCACAATTATTTATAAACGAGCAATATATCGTGATATTTTGTGCTTAGGTTTGGTGGAGGGTGCCGCGGACCTTATATACAACACCCAAGTGGACGTGTCCGTAGTGTCGACATCACTACACGTGGTTAGTAAGACGGAGACCTTGTACCACGCCATCGTCAAGGTATATCTGCCCGAGGAACTGCGGGGCCTGAACACTGTAGCCAAACAAGTCCAGGGCACGATTGAAAAGACCCTGGGATTCCATTTCAATGACGGTTGCCCCTTTTCCTCAGTGGCACCGCCTACAGAGACCCGGACTTGCCGGACTCGAGGACAGGGCGAAGAACCAGAAAGAATCGGCCCGAACCAAACGGCGGAGAATCTGAGCGGTGTCGTAATGAATGGTGATCTGGGATTTGATACCGGTGGCGCCATCTGCGGGTCTAATGAGGAAGCGTCGACATCGTCGAGCCAGGACACCGCCATGGAAACCATGGAAACGGATGATTGCTCGTCTCCGCGGGATTCACACGTGACATGTCCACACCATTCTGGCCGTGATAACTCTGGATTAAATGTGGCGCCCAATTGGGCATTAAGCGAGGGACGGATTAACCCCGCAGACCACCCCTGTAGCTCACCAGTCTTGCCCAAGACATGTCATCCAACGGGTCGCAGCGACAATCAGCAAGTAATGCCAACACCCCAGCGGTCTGGAAATTCCACATCCGGGCTCCCCCCCTCCATGTCTCTGAAGGTCTTTTCCCTGCTGTTTCCATACCATGTGGTATTCAACCGGAAGTTGATCATCCAGCACTGTGGCGACACCGTAACGAAGCTGTGCCATTCCATATCGGCCGGCAACTCCATGGCGGATGTCTTCTCCGTCGTCTATCCCAGAGTGCCGCTCGCCTTCGACGCCATCTTGGAGTTCTTCAACGCTTGTTTTGTTCTGCGGGTTCAGGAGCTCAACGATAACGCGGCCATGTTGCTCAAAGGTATTTTCCCACTTGTACATCAGTCACGACTGCCTGGTGTTTTTGCCTCTTGCACTCTTCTTATGAGGTCCGATTAGACACAGTTCCATCAGTCAAAAACATAGTACGAATACAATATAGAAACACAAAAATACAATAGTGCGAGTTAGTGGGACTTTGGGCCAAACAATTATTGACCCGACATCAAGTTGTAGCAGGCCGCTATGTTCAGTGTTCGCCCTCGGCCTCGGTATCAGGTTGACAATGAAAAGGATTCGTTGCTACAGTGTCCGGCCAATAATCCTGGCTAACGATCCGCTAGCTGGCGCTATTGTTATATGTAGCCCCCCCACGGACTCATCCTCTCATGCCTTTCGCCCGAAGATACACAATCATTGTTTTGTCACATATCGGCATCACTATCACCTAATATATCAATAGGTATTGACATTGGTCTTGAAAAGGTAGGAACGATAAAAATACTATATACATATTGATAATATA
Organism: Arenicola marina; assembly: GCA_964019135.1. Taxonomy (NCBI): domain Eukaryota; kingdom Metazoa; phylum Annelida; class Polychaeta; family Arenicolidae; genus Arenicola; species Arenicola marina. Next base: position 37,220,508 of record OZ025253.1, on the reverse strand, counting down.
TATTATTGGTGAGCAAAATAATATCATACTTCTCGCAGCCGTTTGGCGTTCTGTTTTCGTTCGCATTCGTCACATTAAGTATTTAGCTTCATACTCTAGTTCCACAATTCCAGGTCAGATGGCTCCTATGGACGGAGATCACGTGATATTTATCTGCTCGCCCAAGTTAAGGACGCTGGATGAGTTGACGCAGAAAGGCGTCTGGTTGGCTGATCTCTCCATCTACGATGCTACTCGCGAATTTGTCTTGCTCAACCAACTCAGACAAGCGGAACTTAATATCAGGTATGAGGTGATGCCCCCCCCCCGCATGTTAACAAGTACAATAGCATTAAATCTGAAGGCCGTTAAAACCGTGCAATCCAACCCAACCCGCTCTGCGGCACCTTCAATAGTCAATCGTTGCCCTAGTTACATTGCGCAGAACAATGATATATGACGTCACATACAAACAATTGTGCTTATAGATTTAAACGCCCCACTTAGCTGCACGTGCCACGTGTCTTAGCCACGATATATACTGAAATATCGTGGAAAGAAGGCGACTGGTTCACGAGGTTTGGGAAAGCCTGAAAGCGCTAAACAAATAACTTCTAACTTTGCATGCGAAAGTTGAACGAAAGAAGGCCTAGCACATGTGTGAGATAAACTTGTTAATGTACAGTAAACTCGTAATGATAGTAATAGCGCGAGTTTTGCATGGCGTTAAGCATTGTTTAACCCTCTTATTGCTACTGTTATGTCGACCCACTCTCCCATGTACCCAGCCTACAGTTGGAGGAAATGACGTTTCGCCTCGAGCAGACGGCCCTGGCGCTGGAGCGGGAAAAATCCAAGACCGACGTCCTCCTTCAGCAGATGTTGCCGCCCAAAGTAGCGGAGCAGCTGAAAGCTGGCAAACAGGTGGACGCAGGTGAGCTAATCAGGCCTGAGTAAGGAACGGACCATTTGCTTTTTGGGTTGAGGCCAGACGAGAAATTGTGGGGTTCGCCAACGGCAGATTTAGTTTTTTTACCATTGGGTTGGTCAGAATTTTGCTGGGGGTTCTTGTGATGATTTGAGTTTTGTTTTGATCAGCAAAATGTATTAAGCTAAGCTTTAGGTAGATTTGTTCTTCGATAGCAGGTTTAAAAAAAATTCCAATTTCCTTTGGTACACACAAAAATAGCCCCCGCCGCCCTCCACTGGTGTCAAAGATATTTTAGACGGTTATTGTACACACTAAGGCTACACCGGGCCCCTCCCGGGACAAATGAAATAGAGGGTTAGATGAAATTTGCCCCAGATAAAGGGACCATGGTTACAGTCCACCTCCTGTTGATCTGGGGCGCAGCCCGCTTACCAGCTGAGCTAAGTAGAATAGCGTATGGCAAAGAGAAAATCTCCGTTAATCACGATAGAAATAGAATCGCAATAATATAGAGAACAATTGGCCAAATACCTGTTATCGCCATAGCGATGTTCCTTTATTCATATCCTTCCATCATATGTCTATGTGGACGCATGTTTTACTGGGGTGTTACTATATTCAAAACGTACATTACGTCTGACATCGTCCTGGGTAATTGACCAATCGTCTACAGAGTTGATCTATCGTTTAGGCTGGTTGATTTATTACCTGGGGGCATCGACACATCATGCCGTGGGAACAACACTAGAATACATCTTTTACGAATGTAATGGGTCCATGTGGCCCAGACCCTTCCGGACATCAGTCCACTGACACCTCCTTCCTCATTCATCCTGGCAATTTTGTTTTTTAATGTCTTTCTTAAGCTTCCGTACATCCGTCTTTCAGAGCATTTCGTCTTCGTTCTTCCTTGCCTGTTTTACCTGCAGCATGCGGAGAAAGCTTCTGTACATCCGTCGTCCTATTCCTCTGCCATCTTCGCTCATCGTCGCAAGACACTTACTATTTTTTTTGATTCTATCCCATTTCAGAAAAATTTAGTGAAGTCACAATTCTATTCAGCGACATCGTAACTTTCACCAACATGGCGTCCAAGGTTCCACCCATGGAGATTGTCAACATGTTGAACAAACTATACTCACATTTCGACGCCCTGACGAACAAGCATGGCGTATACAAGGTAATGTTCCTGCCCATAACAACCGCTTCGGCAGTCGAACTTGAACCTATATTTGACTGAGTAACGTTTCCCACCTGCACGCCCATGTGCGCTGCGAAATATATAGAATACACCTTCACCCATCACGAAGCGACCCGGCAGCTTGCAGTATCCAGCGTTCATTTAACAATAACGTGAGTTACCCGAGCGTTAGGCAGATGTATTTGTCCGACATCAAGCTGTAGGACCCCGCCAATTCCCGCGGGGCCGATGGCGGATAATGAGACAGCTACAGGTTGATTAAGGGTCAATAAAATGCTGCACGCCCTGCAAAAATTCGCGCTATTCTTATTATTACGATAAGTTTAACTCACTGAGGAGGGTAAAAATATATCTGTGCTGTTGGTCACTTTCAAAGTAAACGATGAAGCATAGGAACTTGCTCAATGGTACATAAACATCAAACCTTCCAGGTCAGGTGAGCTAATCGCCGGACAACCATATATTGTAGCCATTTTCGTGAATTGTGACCTTGAGTTCACCTGTAAATCTTGAAGATACCTTTCAACCTACGTTGAGACTATCTCATACTGAACTTACGTACTTCTCACTTGTACCTACCATTAACTATATGATTGTCAATTTGATACCCACGAGTAAAAAACAAAAGCGTGGGCGGGGCTTAGTGTCGGTGCCTGGATCGCCATTTCGTTACGTATTTTGGATTCACATCAGAAATAGTCCATCAGACTCCATCTAGCGCCAGCAACAAGTGTAATGCTTTCGCTTGTACTTCGTGCTTTGTCTGGTGCTCAGGTAATGGGATTTCTTTCTTTCCCTCCTTCCGTTTGGCCCGACCAGGTGGAGACTATAGGAGACGCCTACATGGTGGTTGGCGGTGCGCCGGAAGTATCTAAAGCGCATGCACAAAGTGTGGCGGACCTTGCCCTAGATATGATGGTAGCTTCAAAATTGGTGACGTCACCGGCTACTGGGGAACCCCTCCAGGTGAGCTTCAGTCTTATGGTGGTGGTATAGATACGTACATGTGATATATATTATAGATGTGCGACAACATATCACAGATTACCAGAAATTTATAACGATTGATGGATTGCTCCAATACAAAAAATCATTCTGGTCGCAAAAATAGACCCCTTATATGCTTATGCTTGATGACTCTTTCTCTGACGTCAGATTCGGGTTGGGCTTCACTCGGGCTCGGTGGTGGCCGGGGTGGTGGGCGACAAGATGCCTCGCTACTGCCTGTTCGGTGACACCGTTAACACGGCATCGAGGATGGAGAGCCATAGTCTTCCCTGCAAAATCCACCTCAGCGCCGACACACAACGGTGAGCCACGGTCGGCCATCTTCAATGTTAACACTCACGAAACAATAGGTTATTGTGATGTTGTAAATGGTTAGTGTGAGTCACACGTGAGCTATACTGAAACATAAAACAATGGTTCACCCCTTTCAAAAAAAAACACATTAATAGTCTTTTTATGTATAGCTTATTTCCCTGATAATAGTATGACGAAATTTGCAATATATATCAGTTAACAGGCAAAAATACGCGATAAGCCAAAATATCATACTGTATGGTCGACATATATATATATATATCATTAATTTATAAGCTGTTCGTGAGTTCGGAGGCAGGCGTATGCATTAAAATGCGATGCAAACGCCTTAGATCTATTGTAAACTCTGGACGGTTATGGCAACATAATTTGTAGAGTAACATAAAAGATTCCCCCCTGCGGTCACTAATTTGGGAAAAACAAATCCCCGATGCTATTTTGTAATTCGGCGACCAGTCAGAAGATTAATCCATACGGCCCCGCCTGTTGGCATGTTTACCATGTTTTGTAATAGCCCCTTTAGTATAGTTTATCCATATACGTATCTGTTCGCTCAATCCTGATCACGCTCGCAAATGGTGTTTTATATTTCACGTGAAAGACAAATATGTTTTCTCGTCTCATTAGCCTGTTACATACGAATAATAATCAATCCCATATGTAAAACCATAATAATTGTGGTATCGTTATTTCCATATATACGCCTCAAAGGTATTACATCCTCTTTCATTATTATTTTCTCCGACAGTCTTATACAAGACGATGGCTATGTAACCGTGGAAAGAGGTAAAATCAAGATCAAAGGCAAGGGGAAAATGATCACCTATTTCCTGATTGGTGGACCCGGCGGCGAATCAAAGATGACAGAGATAAGCTGCCGATCTACAGAAGTCAGCAGCGATGAGTCTACAAACGCCAGCAAGATTGTCACTGGGCGGAGGAGCGCAATATGTGTAATCTCGTGATCAGGTCACGTGATCTGGCACGAAAGGTTAATTACAGCGATCCAGGCGGATACGCCAGATTCTGCAGGAATGAAAAAAACAAAATAGTTCTCTTAAACGATGATTTATTTGCCAGCACTTTCTGACGCTGCAACTCTGCGGTGACCGCCACAGAACCATCCTGGTGAGAATGAACGAGGGATGCTCCGGGCTCACTATGTATATAGTCAAATTCATTAATGCCTCTTTTAGCTTATTTTGAGGCAGACATTTGTGGTCAATGGAGCTTCATCATGTGCAAGATACTTTGGATAATATAGGACGAATAGGTTGCCACAGAAAGGAAAGTATGATTGAATTATCTGGGTCTCTGGGTCTTGCAGTCTGTCTATATAGCTATATAGCTGTCCGGGCTATATAGAGTACTTCTACAAACCTGCAAACATACCTGATCATAACCGGCTACGAGAGGAAAAATAATGGCTCTGTCGAAATATTATTTCTATATACGTTCTATAGCAACCAATTGCTCTATAGAAGTATCCCTACATGTTCTATAGAAATAATGTTTTCTATAGAAATATCTGTTCACGCTCTGTAGAAATATCTGTTCACGCTCTATAGAAAATAACTGTTCTATAGAATTATGTACAAACGTTCTATACAAAATCATATTTCTATAGATTTGTCTATAGAAATTTTATGGATGCCGTATAAAACGTTTTGCTATGGGTAGCGGTTCCCGGGTCTTGCAACCGCTCACTGCGTGAACACGTACTGTCGGTTCCAGGGTACTCAGCTGCCGGCCTTCCCGGGGCCTGCAAACCGCTATTCATGCCAAAGTAACGTCGGTTTAAAGGATATGCCTTGCTGGCGTTTTGTGACATTGTCTCACTTTTGCTTCATAATTGCACTATTTGCACTATTTTCTAGACATAATATTAACACCAGAAAACAAATTGTCTGGAGCCTGTGCATGTGGCAGTGCTTGGTGAACCACAAATACCGTATCTACGAGAGTTATGGAGCGTTATGGAATAAACACATAATGTGGAAGTGGTACAGAACGTGTTATGGAACGTTATGGGATAAATACACTATGTGGTTAGGACCATGAAGGAACAAACGTCCTTTTGTCTCAGGCTCAGAACCAAATTTCCTTCAGACTACACCAAGGAGATTGCAGGATATCATAGACCACGGATAACATACTTTTCTAAAGTTTCTTTTACAATTACATGACTTTACTGTTACATTGCTCACTGTCAAGCATGGGGTGATTACATTGTAAATGTAAACGGAAAGAGCATTCACAATGTGACATCGCTCTACATGCAGTCACAGTAGGGGGGGAGGGGGGGGGGCACGTACCGTAGTAAATCAGTGTAGGGGTGTGGTGATGTGCGGTCATACTTTTGTTTATCAGCGACATATCAATATGTGCATTAATTAGGCCGGTCTTATTCAGGAAAGAAGGGGTGAATGCCAGTTTTTGAACAAAATATAACAAAGAATAAACCAATGTTTATTTAGCAACTTTATTAACTTTATCAACTAAAATGTTATCTTATCGTAATTCACCAAAATTATATGAATCAAATTATTTATTAATAATCTTGAGAACAATTTAAATTAAATCCGTAGGGGTGTGGCAGGGGGCGACCAGTGTCCAGTCTCAATTTTTCAAAATTCGCAGTGTCAAATGTCGATTTTTCAAAATTCGCAGTGTCAAATGTCAATTTTTCACAATTTGCAGTGTCAATTGTCAAAAGCATCGCTTTTTTCCGTATCACTTTTTTCTAAAATGCCACTATCCGTGTGGATGGGTTTTTTAATTTCAAATCCTCGGTGTCGGAATTTGAGGGACAATGTCGAATGTCGATTTTTCAAATATGCCTGTGTCGCATGTCGCCATTCACCCCTTCCAGACCCTTGGCTATATATGCAGCAACGAGTGGATCTAGCGAATACCGGACAACAAACGGCGGGGGGGGGGGGGGGGGGGAGGGGGTCAGTTGCTATGAAGTGACAGGCACAATTTCAGCGGACAGTCAGCTCTTTCCAGGAATCTGCTGCTCGCCGATACCTTGACTGTATCACCTGCCTTCACTTTCAAGTGACGTATCTTAATTTCATCTTGTCAATTATTTTGTTTGTAAATTTTTTTTTTCATCGATAAAAACTTTTTTTACCACCTGAATTTTCTAGATAAGAAAACGTTCTTTAAACCGCAGAAAAACGTTTTGAAATAAGAGTCTAAAAGTATTACACCTCCGTTTACGTTTTAACGTATTTATATGGTAATAAAAACGATTAATTATAAATGATTTATTATAACCAAATAGGAACCAGTTGTAAAAAGGTTCTAAAAACGTGTTAGATGGGAAAGACCTGGTGATGCAAATTTCCGAAAACAACGCGCCGAAACGTTTACGTTTACTGTTTCCGCTCGCATGCAGCTATCTGTTTCAATATTTATAAGAAACTGCATAATCACGGGAACCGGAAGCGCCAACCGGGTGTGCGCGTCTCAGTGTCTAGTGCTGTCCTCTAGCCGTTAACTGTTTTCAGGGAGCATTCCTTTTTTCATTGGCGTTACCCAATCTCCAAAGTTGCGACGCCATCTTGCGTTATAATTTTGCAGTTGAAAGAGCAGTGATCGTATTATGCTAAATTCGGAGTTCTTCATGCGTACCGCTTGATTCGTATTTGTAACTTCTTGCTGTGTTCTGGTTATTTTTTCTTGCTGTTTTCTCACCTTGATTTGTAAAATTTGTTAGAAATTACCTTAAAGTAAAACTTTAGAATGAATACTAATTAAAAGATACACCAATGAAATGAATAATAACGCATTAAGAATGAAAAATTACGAATGAAGCATAAGGAATTAGGGAGAACGCTGATAGAATTAATAATAACGCATTAAGAATGAAGAATTACGAATGAAACACAAGGAATTAAGGACTTAGAATTTTGGCCCCGATCCCCTTCCATAGGCCCTGGCTAACACTTCAGCATTCGTGACCTTGTCTTGCCAAGATATGCCTAAAATGTTTCGCAGGCAACGAGAATGGAAGTTATTCAATTTACTTTCTTGGCTACAATACGTACTCCACGTTTCACTGCCATACAGCAAGCTACTTAGAACGCACGCCCTGTATATTAACATTTTGGTGCGAATGGTAAGTTTTGAATTACGCCAAGCACGTTTGTTTAACCTACCAAACATGGTGGCTGCCTTTCCAATTCGAGTATTTATTTCCTCGTCCAGGGATAGATTATCCGTGACGGTACTTCCCAGGTAACAAAACTTATAAACCACCACTAAAGGCATGTTGTTAAGGGTAATCACTGGCGGTGTGATAGCCCCTTGGCTCCGCACGACTGTTTCTTTAACACTAATAGTCAAAGCAAATAAAGTACACGCATTTGAGAGCCGATCCATGAGTCTCTGTAGCTGGCTTTCTGAGTACGCAACCAACGCTGCGTCGTCAGCGAATAACAGTTCTCTTATTAGGAAGCGCCTCCGCTTGGACTTAGCGCGCAACCTTGAAAGGTTGTACAGCTTCTCATCAGATCTGGTGTGCAAGTAAACACCCTCCGCATCCTCATTAAATGCGTGTGAAAGAAGCATAGAGAAGAAGATGCCAAATAAAGTTGGCGCAAGAACACAACCCTGCTTCACACCATTTCTGAGTTGGAACCTTTCGGACGTTGCTCCGTCGAACTGTACTGTGCTGAACGAGTGTTCATGAAAGGAGCGGATAGGGTTAAGTAGTCTGTGGGGGCACCCAATAGACTCCAAGATTTTGTACAAGCCAGATCTGCTGACAGTATCAAAAGCCTTGGTAAGATCAACAAAAGCAAGTTAGAGGGACTTGTGTTGTTCTCTACATTTCTCTTGAAGTTGACGCAACGAAAATATCATGTCAACAGTCGATCGTCCGGATCTGAATCCACACTGCGCTTCCGGATATACTCTATTTGCAAGGAGTTGCAGTCTCTTTAAGGCAATTCTGGCGAAGAGCTTACCAGTAACACTTAAGAGTGATATTCCGTGGTAATTGTTACAATCACCCCGGTCTCCTTTGCTTTTGTACAGTGTAACTATATTCGCATCACGCATGTCCTGTGGAACAATACCGTTGTTCCAGCAAAGGACGAGAAGTTGGTGAAGGTGAGGGAGCAACATAGTTTTCCCCCACTTTATTACTTCAGCTGGAATCCTGTCGTTGCCAGGCGATTTCCCGCTGCCCAATGAATCGATTGCATCACTCAGCTCGCGAACTGAGGGAATTCTGTCCAGATCGTTAATGACCGGCAGTCGGGGTAATGCGTCAAGCGCCGTTGCCGATACATAAGACTCGTGCTCGTACAATGAGACATAGTGTTCCACCCAGCGAGACAACTGCTTGCTACGATCCGTAATCACCTCACCATCAAGTGACTTTAATGGGGCTGTTTTAGTGACCTTGGGGCCCAGGGCTTTCTTAATTCCGGTATACATTGCCCGCATATTCCCTCTATCAGACGTCTCCTGGATCTCCTCGCAAATGTTTATCCAGTACTGATTGGCGCAGTAACGCGCTGATTTTTGAATTGCATTTCTCGCCAACCTCAGCTCTAACAGAGACGTGCTTGTCGGATTTTGATTGTGTTGTATGTGTTTTTCATTTTTGGCTTCAATAACAGGTTCCGTCTCTGCTGGGTGAGTGGCGAACCAATCCTTGTTAATAGATTTCATTTTCCCGAACGATGTCAACGCAGCGCCGTAAATGGCAGAGCCCAGCATTCTTCTACATCAGAAGATTGTTGATTTGCTGGCAGCGTCTGCTCCAACGTTTGCCGAAAGAGACGACGCTTGTCGCTCTCTTGCGTGCCGAGTAAGTCAATCTGAGATTGAGATTTATGTCTAGTGGTATACATTTTTCTAGGGGTAATCATTACCCTACTCCCGACAAGCGAGTGATCGGTATCGCAATCTGCGCTGTGATACGCTCGTGTGTTTAGGACACGGGACAGATTTCGCCGTTTTGTCAGGATCAGATCTAGCTGATGCCAATGACCTGACCTTGGGTGGCGCCATGACACCTTATGCCTAAAACTACCTTGGAAAAAAGTGTTTGTGATACAGAGTTCGCTCTGCGCGCATAGCTCCAATAAACATTGTCCGTTCTCGTTGATCTTCCCAACGCCAAAATGACCTATGCAACTCGGCCAAGACCCATGGTCATCCCCAACGCGTCCGTTAAAATCCCCGAGAATGAACAAATGTTTACGGCTGTTTACGAGGCGGTGGATGTTTCATTGTGGCAACAGCTTGCTGTGTGATGATAGTGAAGATATCAGTGGCTTCCAAGACTTGTCCATCTTTGAGGACGGTGGCGTACTTTGCAAGCAGCTCGGTGCTGGTCAGGACGCGGCGGAGTCGGTGTGGCGCCGATGAATGCGCATGTGATTAGAAAATGATCTGAACTGTCCTCCGAATCCAAGCGAAAGTCAGAAACGGAGGCAAACAGACCAGTTGAGGCCAACATATAGTCTACCACACTTTGTCCACTGGGAAAACAGAACGTGAACTCGCCTTCTGGATCCCTTTCACCTCTACCATTCAGCCTAAGTACACTATGTTCCTTGCACAGATCCAATAGGGAGTGATCAAATGTATTAAACGGGTGGTTGCTGTCTCTTGACCTACGTGGGGTATTGAAGTAATCAGATACATACCAGTCTGAACTTGGGATATGCGTGATATCATCATCTTCTATGTAGTCCGATCTTCTATATAGTCCGGTAGTAGATCCTTCACTAGGTATGTATACACATCCTAAGGTAATGTCTTTTGTTGTATTTAATATGACCTTGGAGAGGCGCAAATATATCGTATAGTCCGTGGAGCATAAATGGCTTACGTGCTGACTTATTGTTCTTTTCACAAAGACACATATTCCACCAGGTGTTCTTCCGAATTTTGATCTCTTAATGCCGTGCATCACATATCGTTCGTATTCCTGGAGAAATCTCTCAAAGTTTGTGCCAGCATTACGCCACGTTTCAAGTAATGTTATAATATCGAAATTCTTCAACTACGACTCGAAACACGGGTTAGCTCTTGAATCTTGTAGTCAGTGCACATTCCAACATACATATCTTAGTCGAGACGTTTCTAATCGCAATGTGGGCCGCTGGTCAGAGTCCTATTCTCTTGGTTTGCTACCAAGGATGACCTTATTGTTCATATCAACTATGCACATTTCTTGTCAACAAACAGTTTATCATAGCGCATATTTGCGCGTTTACCTTGCTCCCGTGCTTCTTTCATTTTGGGATACAAAATAGACAAGCAACTGATGATGATGTTCTGCAACCTTGCAAAATTAATGACATCGGAGCCATCGTGGATACCCTCTCCCCACCCCCAGCCCCTGGATCCCTTCCTTTTCAAATTTCTGGATCCGCTCCTGTAACGACTTGACATGATATGTTCGAGCAAAGAACATGATTCTTGAGGTTTACTTTTAATCTTTTGGATGGTTGTTTTAGGTTTAAGATTAAGGGAATTTGAAAAAAATATATATATATTTCGTTGACGTACGATTATTTCGTTGAAGTACGATCACAATGTAAAGAGCTCAAAGCCAATACAAATTTTGCGTACTCGACCGAGAGACACAACTGTGGGGCATAGGGCATATGGTGATCGTAGGGAGATTGTAGATAGATCGTAGTATATATTGAAGACGAAATGCGCTTCTACCTAGAGATGCGTAGTTCAAGTTGTGTAGATCTATATCGTAAGGCAACAGACCAATTAGTCTGCTGGCATTTATATTTAGTCGGTGTAAATGAATTGTTACTTTTACTTTAATTCCTTACATTACTTTCTGTAGTTCTAGGATACTCCTATCCGCTACTCATATTTTCCATATACAATTAAATATAACATCGTTAAAAGTATGTGCTTTCTGCGTGTTTTATTGCTTTTGGTCTAATTGAGAAACGGTCTGGCACATGCTACTGAACCCACTGGAATTTGGAATAGTGTATTTCGAGGTTAATCTATGTGAAAGAAGATGTGAAAATCATGATGTCGCAACCGGAAATCGAACCCGGGGCCACCGGCTCTAATCACTGGGCTATAGCGACCCCCGGTGTACTAACCAGGACACTCACACTTCGATGCTAAGGGCTGAAAAACAATTGTAAATTCGAATACATTTTTTAAATGAGCAACGCTCTTGCACACGAGAGTGAACCATTTGCTTTTTTGGAATGGTGAATTTCGAGGTCAATTGGTATGATCGAATGTAGGCCCATCTTTGACATGCAGCTACCTTAAAATAATAACACTTTTTAAAATAAATCAAAACGAAACTTTCACTCTGCAATTGCATGTCACTTCTGACTTAGTTTAGGGGCTTGATATGACTTGAAACGTTGAGCATATTCATATAAGACAAGGAATATGATTGCAATTTAGACATTTATTTAATACGTGTAATGTCCTAAACCGAGTCGACATGTGTTATATGTAATAGATTTGCGGTTTGCATTGAAAAAAACATTGTTCAGTGGTTCGTAAGTTTGCATCATAGTTTATACATGACATGAGCGGATCTGGTAGATGGGGGAGGGGGGGTACTGGAACCAATTGCCACCCTGCTCGGCGGGAAATTAATGCCATTTGTGAATACAAATTGTTATTATGGGGTTTTAAAAATATGTGGTGAAATGGCATTTTAGAGCAGAGAACCGGGATTGAGGCGTGCTTTCCCCATGACATAGAGTATAGTTGCCCTATTCTCTAACTCCTAGATGTTCATACGGGACAGCAGTAGGTAATTTATTCTTGGAGTCGTCAAGGGTTTAATGTGGGATGAGCATTCTTAAGGAGCCATTCACACGGATTCGATAGTTCAATTAAGTGTTTGAAATTTGTCTGCAAAAGAAAAACTGATAAAGCTAGATATCTGCAATAGTAGAAGATAGAGATAGGATAAAGCTAGGAATCTGCAACAGTAGAAGAAAGAGATCTGATAAGGATCGAAAATTGTAATTGTAGAAGAAAAATCATCGAAACTATTCCTAATGGACTGAACAAATATTGATAAATGAATAGAAAGGGTAGTGACCCCAAAGGGCAATCAGCGATGTCATAGATTATGTCATTTGATAGGTTGCTAGACGTAACCAGTCATTGTGTCATCTGATATATATCATGTACGTTATCAAATATGTCATCAGGTTTTTTCATCAGGGTTTGTCATCAGGTTTTGTCATCAGGTTTTGCCATCAGGTTTTGCCATCAGGTTTTGCCATCAGGTTTTGTCTTCAGATTTTGTCATCAGATGTGGTCATTTTGCAACTGTTGGCCTGTATATTCCGAAGGAATGCGAAAATGTCATCAGCCTTTGTCATCTAATTTGTAATAAAAAGTTCTCTAGCCATATCATCAAATCAGTTGTGTCCCTCGGTCATGTTAGGAAATATACCATAAGATATGTCACAGATGTACCCATCGTTGTGTTATGATATATATAATATATATAATATAATAATATATATATATATATATATATATATATAATAATATTGCGAAAGAATGCGAATATGTGGGTTTAAACACGAATCAGGATTCAAAACACGGGGTGATTCCGAAGTGGCGCGATTATTTATTGAAATTCCTTTTATAATCGAATACATACAACAGTGATCACATCATAACAAAGAGCCGTACTTTAAATTCCATTCGCCAATAGTCCAAAAAGTCAACCCAAAATCACCCTCATTAGTGACTTCTCTGATTAGTTAGTTCATGTTCATTAATTTAATACCCAACACAAGAAAAAACATTCCTGATCATTGATCCGCCAGACACGTGGAGCATGCAAAGGACGAATTTACCCCATGCAGCGGTTATACAGAGCCACCAGCATCGCCAGCAGGAGTACAGAGAATGTCGACCGGATGTAGGTGGCGCTATTGCAGAGTTCCCCCGTGCAGCACATGATATTGGTTTTCGTCCCGAAGAAATCGGTATTTGACGGCGTGCACGATGCCTGGCAGGAACGTGTCACTGTTGTTATCCCCAAAACAGTGACTACCGATTTCTGAAAAAAAAACGACATGAAAAGGAATCATTACATCTCATTGGTGACACATATCGACATAACATGGTGACTTAAACTTGAAGTTTTTGTTTTATACTGCTAGGCCGTTGGCCCATTGGTAAATACCTGAATTTCAATTACATGCATGACTCAGTTTACCTGGCATGACATACTGAAAAGATAACCTACTAACAATTATAAGTCACAACAAAACGTCATAACGTCTTAGTGTTATCTAAATAAAGTTTGCTAAATGATAACTCTTTTGTATTTCCAGAATCTGCAACGTTTGTTCTTTTTTTGCCCCAGTCAAATAAATTCCGCACCGAAGTCACGATTTAAAGTGTTTGTGCCACGATTTTGTTTAGCTCAGAGTTATTTTTCTTTAGGGAAGATGAAAAATTAAGAATTTGTTTTGGGAGTTTACAAGGAGAATACATAAAGAACAAAGGCATTCCGTAAATCTGACATATCATCTCAATCTACTCCGCGATCGCGGGCATTATCGCAATATTTACCATTATAACCATAAGAAATGGACTAGCGACATACTAATGGCGACGTGGAGCACTGTTTAAAATGCCCAGCAACATGGTTTTACATGATACATGTTGGTATTTGTGTTTTATTTCAAATCAACAATTCGACAACATGGTACATTAAAGCATATGACAGTCGTAAAGCGGGGTCTCATCGAGATGTCTATACGTGGGAACATATTTTCGTATATATGTGTATCATCCCTGTGGAAGGGATAGAAATATATAACGAGGAATACATCAATATATCAGGGGGCTGTTGGGGGAAGTGAGGATACATGCTGTAATGTTTCCTATATATATGTGTATCATCCCTGTGGAAGGGATAGAAATATATAACGAGGAATACATCAATATATCAGGGGGCTGTTGGGGGAAGTGAGGATACATGCTGTAATGTTTCCACCTACAGTTTTGCTTCATTTTCAGGGGGCTGTGTTGGGCATGGTCTCGGCTATTGATTATTGCATTCTGTAATTCTGAATCCACGTTTTTCTATTGTTGTGGGCGGCTGAAAGGTAATACATGTTTTAAGTTCTCCGTATTTATTATATCAGGCGACTGTTGGGCATGTGCGTTGCAGGGGGAGGGGGATTAATTGTGGTTAGAGGGCATTGTGGCAGGGGAGTGTGGGGGGTGGGGGGGGAGTTGCTTCATTTCTGGGCCTGCGTATCCCGCTGGTATTACATGATACATGTTAGCTATTGGTCAGGACATAATAGATACTAACCTGGCAGGCAGTGCAAGATGTCGCAGTGCTGATACCACTAGGGACAAAGTTATAGTCAGTGCAGCCGCTGCTCGCTAGGTTAGTGCAGCTGTAGCAGGAGTCAGCATTCGCTCCACCTGGAGACGCAAAAAAAGGGGTAAACATGAATAATTGCGACAGAATTATCCATGCTATATGCATGTGATGTTAGTTACACCTGCCCATATTGCATCTTTGTTCCTGACAGTAACATTATACTTCGCAGTGTGTTAAGATTCTTGTGATTTTTCTTCAAATATGTAGTGTGCATTAAATGAGGGAGCAATCCGCGATACGTCTGTTAAAACTCCTTATACAGCAATGTATCTGCCTTAATAATATATATCAAATTGTTTTCTTCACACCATTGCAAAAAATCGGCGGACAGGGGTAGTGCGAGCTCTTTCAAATGTTTGCCTTGTCACGTCAATACTCATGTAATGCAATCATGTCCCTATGTTGATGATGTAGTAAACATCTTATCTTATATAACGTATTTAGCTTGCAGGCCATGCAGGCATAGATAACTGGTGTTGATTTAATTATCGCCCAGTGTGCATATTACCCCTCGGGGACACGTGCGCCCCTGAGGAATGCATCCATTCTGTTGCTATGGCTACCTGACACAGCCATTAAGACATCGTATGACGCGCCTATCTTGGGCGGTATGAGCTGCGTCAAGACTATCACTATCAACAAACGCTTTGTTTATTCAAAATCACGAGTGTGGTAATCATACGGCAATAGTCCTGTGAGGTTTCCCCGACTGCCAACCCCAACACCGTTCCTTTCATTACGTATCTATCCACACCATCAATTTAAACATTCGATCTGGGATCTTCAGTTACAAGCAAGATATGCCTTTCACAAACACGTTTTATTAAAGTTAAAGGGATCTTCAGTTACAAGCAAGATATGCCTTTCACAAACACGTTTTATTAAAGTTAAAGGGATCTTCAGTTACAAGCAAGATATGCCTTTCACAAACACGTTTTATTAAAGTTAAAGGGATCTTCAGTTACAAGCAAGATATGCTTTTCACAACCACGTTTTATTAAAGTTGAACATCAATTTAAGTTAACTATGAACTACAATGTAAGACAAATAATATTTCGCGTCATCGGCTGACATTATGTTGCTAACCTTGGTTCAACATTGGTTCAATATCAGCACCAAGCCAATAATTCCATGCCCGTTGCTGAATAATTAAGCCCAATATCTCATCAGAGTTTGCGCCGTCAGCAAAATTATGCGTGCTTTATTTTATCTACTATTAGGACGTATAGAACGACACGTTAAAGTACAATCCAGCAATTGTTACACAACATCTGGTTATGACAATGAATGTGGCTTAATTTGTACTGGTCAAATGAAAAATATTGATCTGTAAACAGTATATAAATAGAAACAGCTCATACACCTCAATCCACCTTCCTTATGAGATTCAAACCTCTTGGAGAAAGTATCTAACTGTAAATGTTAAGTCACAAGAAAGCCAAACACTTTCCCACATTCGACGCAAGAGTCCTGGCCGAAACAGTGCATGAACGACATGGTCTGTTATTTATTGCGTACAATCTAATGTGTTTCAATATATATACTAATAACCTGCACCACATGTGTCATTAATGTTGTCACATATTGCTTAAACGGCTGGAAATGCCCCCAACAAGATTGACAAGAAACTGTTACCATTTCATCTTCAAACTAACAGAAGCAGGCAGGATAACGTGGGCGTCAGAAGTAAAGGCAGTAGTAAATATGAATGGTTCCGGTTACGTCTGGGCAGCACAGGAAATTGGGGATGCAAGACTGTTCATGACCGCGTTTTCACCGCGAGTAACAGATTGTGGGCTTCAAAATCGGTATGCGAATATACATAACAGCAACCGCTTGCAATATTATTCATTTAAAGAACAGTCGGAATCATATATTAGTTGTGTCGAGAGCTAGGCAATCGCTCGCAAGATTTCGCTGTGGAATATTTGAAGGAAAATTTGGGAAAGCGAATTTTGATGTTGAAAGTTAACTGCCTTACGTGTGCAAATATTGCACCTTACTAGCCGAAAATGGGACGGTTTTATCAGACCAACGACTGACTGAGTACCACATTTTGTTTACTTGCCGACTGTTTGCGGATTTGACAGAGTCCCTTATCAATGGTTATTATTACATCAGCTATAACGGTTATAAATTTAATGATCTACTGAAATCTAACATGACACGGTAAATTTAGGTAAATATGTTATCGTTGCAGGAGAGCGTTACGAAAGTTACTAGCATTCTGTTAATTCATTTATTATATTCTTTATAGTGTATGTATATTCTCTTTGTACCAGGGGCCAATGGCCTAGAGTACGAAAATAAACAATATATATACTCACTACCTAAATGCACCATTGTCATTTAATTTTTGTTAAAGGTTTGTCAAGGCAGATATTACTGTATGAGTAACTTTAAAGTGGCGATGCTTATTAGAAATATTAATTACAAACATACGCGCCATGAAAAATAAAACCTTAATTAAAATTTGTCTTCATTCTTAAAGACATCGAATGTAATCATGATTGTTACCATGATTACCTTTAATATACTCGCAATCGTAATCGAATACTTTCATAGTTTATGTAATAGTAATCGCAATCATGCAATTATCAAGTATTCGTACTCGTAATCGCAATCGATTACATGTGCATTGTCATCACCCCCATGCCTGAATCAAGTGCATTAGCCAAACTGGTTTTGCTAATAAAATAATGGAACTTGAAGCTTTTAGTTAATACTGCTAAGCGGTTGACCCATTAGTAAATACATGAATTTAAATTAGACGTGTGATTCAGTTTACTTGGCATGATCTGCTGAAGAGTCTAATCACAATTAACCGTCATAATACCATAGTGCTATCTCAGGAATACTTCTGTTGTATCTATTGTCTCCATAACGGCCCAGAATCTGCAAGATCTGTTTGTTTTTCTAAATTGTTCCAGTCGAATAAATTCCACACGTAAGTCATCATCAGACAGACATGCATACAGTACATGCCATTCCGTAAATCCAACAACTTTAAAATCGACTTTATTAGCGCCGACATTACCACAATATTTACCTTTTTTAAAAAATTATTTTACTTTTACAAACGGACTTTGTACTTACCAATGGCGACGAGGAGCACTGCAATGCCCAGCAACATAGTTATCTGATCCATTTTAGCTATTTGTCACCGTCAATTAGTCGGACTACAAATGGCGTGCCTGATGTCACAGTAAATCGACACGTCTTCACTTGAAATCTTTTGCGACCTCTGAATAACATTTGCGCCGCTCCGCGAGGTTATAGCCGTGGTCACGGATGAGATCACACTCACGGTTGACCGCCATCGCTGATTGAGTGGAAGAAGGAATGGTGTGAGGGGGTTTACTATTAAGTTCGCGATTTAGGACCCGGCCAATAAATACTGATACATCTTTGTATTGCGTAGGTATGAAAGCCATGGCAGCCATGGACTTCGGGCTTCACGCTTCACACAGGGTTCAC
Organism: Arenicola marina; assembly: GCA_964019135.1. Taxonomy (NCBI): domain Eukaryota; kingdom Metazoa; phylum Annelida; class Polychaeta; family Arenicolidae; genus Arenicola; species Arenicola marina. The sequence continues at coordinate 37,202,199 of OZ025253.1, read as the reverse complement.
ATTTCGTTAATATTAAATTCAATATTAATATTGAAAATCATCAAAGAAGGAGTCGTGCAGTTGATGAGTAAATGAATACAATTATTATAAAATTTTAAGTCCGGAGGCATCTCAGTACGTGAGTAACCCCCACTATGTCAGGTCGGCGCCACGCTTGAGTCGCTCGGGGGCCACCACAGCCCCCCGCCCCCACCCCCACCCCGCCCGGGTTAACTGTCATGGGGACCGCTACTGTCGTGCTGAGCTCACTGGGTACAGGTACCAGGTATCCGTCGCCAACAACGAATAGCGCGTGTGGTAACCAGATGCCCTGTAATTAGAGTGAGAGGGGCAGGGTGACGGGGGTGGGGTGGGCAACAGAGAGGGGGGGGGGGGGAGGTGACTTGGTGTACCCTTGTAAGTAAGGAAGCGTGTTTTCGTCGCCGGTGAGGGGTGGCGAGGGTATGTGAGGGAGGTCTCCAGGTTACGGCGGGGTGGTTTTTGCTGGTGTGCTGTCAGCTTGCCCACCCAATCCCCTTCGAAAAACAGCTGATTTTAAAACCAATATGACTGTATATATGCATCAATGTATGAGTCGCAAACAAACAAAAATCTCCGACATAGATAGACATGTTAAACTCAAACTCTTACGCTTTATTTGGGATAATACAACGCACTTATATAGCAAGTCAAAAGTTGACTATTTAAACCGCAATGCGGCTGAATATACTTTTTCTCACTCTATCTCAGGGAGATTGCCCCCCCCCCGCCCTTAAGCGAGGGATGTTAATGTTAAGGACATTACTAATGTTGTTGTTTTTTAGGCAGAATGCCGTTTTCCATGAAGAATAAAATCTCCCGTCCTCCCCCCCCCCCCCCCCGGGTCGCACGTTTTCAGTGACCCCTCCCCCCCTTGTCAAATTCCTGCAGCCCTTGTTATTAATACTTATCCGTACTTATCGAAAGCTTCCAAACAATATGTTGAATAATGTTGTCGAGCCGCAATCAGCCACAATAACTGGTCATGCCACCTATTGGTGCCCTCGTACCCCCGGCTGACGAATTAACAGACAGAGAAGAAATCTAATCTGGTAATTACCTTAATACTAAGCTCTTTCGCCAACGTAGGGTGAGGATTGTTTTTCATAATAATGCGGTACACAAAACAACTGTTTAATCACTCAGATATTGCTAGGCCGCGAAATGTATGCACGTTATAACTACTAGGCAGTGTAAGCGGGTAAAGACAGAAGAGTAATATAGGCAGGGGCGGGTCGCATTTCCCCCTCCGGACAGTTTGCTCTTAGGTCATATTACCTTTGGACACTTTCCCCTGTTGACATTTTCCCCGGCCCGGCTATCAGGTAAGATGTCTCCCCCCCCCCCCCGGGTAAATTCAATCCCCATTCAGGGTTTGTATGTGCGTGATTTTATAATAACATCCTCACATATTATATTATAGTCTGTATTACGTATATTATATTGCCTGGTCACAAGTTTCCAGTGGCCCCAACCTTTCTCACCTGGATTCGCCCCTGTATAAGCTCCCTTAAGATATTTTTAACTATACATAATCAGCAAATAGATGTAATGTTACATTAATTACAGTTCATGTTGAGTCGTACTGTGCCTAAAATGGCAAATAGTACTCTAAGTTGGCATTACAGGTTGCCTTAAAATGGAACTGGTATCGAGGAGAATGTACTGTATTTACGAGTTGACGAGCTGTGTTTACCGACGATAGGGACCGTGTATCTGAAAGGTGGCCATACCGAGTTGCTAAGGTGGCAATCCATACCACCATTAACACTGCAAGCATAGGGGTAAAGGCTTACTCTATAGATATACCAGTTCCACCCCTTACAGTCCACCCCAACTTCACTTACTAAACGTCCCACATCGGGGTCATTTGGTTGTCTTGGTCCCTGGGTGTGTGTGTGTATCACAAGACAGGGGGGTGGGGGTGGGGGAGGGGGATTAGGCAGTTGGGGTCGGGGTGATAGAGGGCGCAGGGTATCAAAGACGTGGTATTTACCCAAGCCGTCACTGTGGATTCCTTATATACTCAAGCTATGCGTGACTAGTCACGCTTCACCGAACTTTTCGGTTAAGCCTAGATCGAACGGAGTTCATGCCCAGATGTTTTATTTCTGAAAGAGTATATGTTATGAGTCGCAGGGCGGTAAACATGCCCAGTGCATGGGTCCATTGCAGTCCTGTCGGCTTTAGGCGCCCAAACAATCAATACCATCACACGGGTCTTGACAGGTCAAAGGTCATACATGCCGGATAAATTTAAATATGCACAAACATTTACAGTTAAAATTGGGATTGTGCAATGTAATGAATGAGAATAATTTGCGGTCTTAAGTTTTTGAAATATTGCTTAATAATAATTACGCTCAATAATAAGTCAAATTTAATGGTTTATCGCATGAAGTCAAAGTCAATTACGGTTTCATAGACAATAATAATAACAACAATAGTAACACAAATAATAAGCTTACAGAGCAGTGGAGGGTGTCATGCACATGACACAAACACACATATTACAAGCGTGGAATGATTGGTTCTTTATGAAAGCGAATTGAAACTCAAAACCTAATTCAACTACATTCATACATTTTATCCTAGCTTTGAAAATACGATCTACTACCAAGATAGCAAATTGTGCTTACGACGTGTAGCCGTCAACACACCACACATTTGACTAGACCGTTTTGTCATGTTGCCCTTTGGGCAGTCAACCCCTTTGGATCTCATTTACGGACAAATCGATATCTCTTATATTTACATTCAAGGTACCTAATGTATCGGTTGTACCCCAGTGCCCCCGAAAAGCAGCGCTCTATGTCACAGGGAATCCATGGCTACAAAGTTTGAGAATCAAGCTACCTTCACAGGCAACAGACAGCGCCCAACACAAATATGGCGCCCGCATCGGACTCACTGGCGCTCTGTAAAACGTCTTTCCAATCGAGATCCAACTGAGGATCTCCCGAGGTCAGGCTATCCGAAAGCATTTTCCTCGCCTCAACTTGGAAAATGTGGTATGCCAGGGGTGGATCCAGAGGGTGGGGGCCGACCCGGCTCCGTCCCCCCCCCGTTTTTAGGGCCGAAATTTATACCATTTAACAGATGAAGACCAAAACCGCCCCCCCCCTCTATCTAGCATATCTGGATCCTACGCTGACACCGGCCTCCCCATCCATATTTCGCCCCTGTATGCTGCCTTATGATAGCATGGCATCATATCTAGCCATATTGCCCAAGACATTGCAACATTTGCGAAGCACTTTTCTGAACCACGTGGGTGCCTTTACCTATACCACCTGTACGTTCTCTATATCAGTACTAAAAGAAACTACACAAATATAATACTTGATAGAAAAATAACGCGTACACATATCGGCGCAACTTTGGCATCATGTAATATGTCGGCTACTATGTCATCCCAATTACAATGAAAGTAATTGCAATCGGGTGTCATGTCATCACCCCCCCCCCCCAAAAAAAATGAGAAAAAAAAAAAAAAATTGCTATGTAACCCGAGGGTGTGAATCCACGCCATTTATGAACTAACGTGAAGGAATTCAGGCGTAAATGGTGAAAGTATTAGTTTCTGTCGATGAGGGGTAGGTATGGGTGGCTTCCTGAGAGCGAAAAGAGTTGGTATTTTGGGCCGTATTTGTACACGCAAGGCACAATGGGCAAAATAATCTCCCCGGGGGACGGTGAAAGGGTGAATGTCTCAGTTGAGGTACCCAAGCCCTGATTTGAACCCAGGACCTATACTGATCTATACACGACCCAGTACACAAGTGAAGCCCCATAGCTCGTTTTGTGGCGAGAATGTACCTCGAGATTAAGAAGATCAAGAATATATTTACTGTTGTGTTCTCTACCTCTTCAGGGGGGTCACTATGCCCTAGCCGAAGGGAGGTATATCACACCTCGGGGGGAACTATGTCCAGGCCAAGGGTGCTGCCATACACTCTAGGCTGCTCTTAGTGCGACTGTGTCGGTATGTGTCTGCTTCGCTGCACTTCGGCGGGTCGGCCTGGCTGTTCCACCTGCTGGTCTCAGGGCGGTAGTTTTCGCTCCAGTGCATACAGCGGCATAGGTTCAATGAGGTGTCACACAATGTCGCTGGGTGGCGCTATCGTAAACTGGTTAGTGATCTATTAAGGGCTGTTGGGCACCACTAGTCACAATATTATTTGAAACATGCCAAATAAATAAACAATACAATAAAATGAACTGAAACAGAGGATTCCCATTAAGACTTGTATGTCGCTAGCATGGGAGCCAAAAAAAGAAACATGAAATACGCACAATAGGTCGAAAAGAACAAGCAACTACGGATAAGAAAAAAAATATAGAATGCAACATGTCACTACAGAAAGTTAATGGCTAAGAAAGTCATTGGATTAGAGGTAAGTAACCAAATGTATTATGGACCGTTATGTGCTTAGTTAACATTATTTTTTTGTAGCGATGAGGGATGTTACATTCATAGGCGTACAAATTAATGATCGTATTTGTTATGTAGTTCGAATATCCCTCTAAACTATGTGATTTTGCTTTGTCCAAAATGATTTGTGGAGTGTCATTCATTATGGTTGGGATATGGTGTCTAATACAGTTGATGTTTTTGTTCTTGGGTTGTAAAAATCAATAATCTGGCTGGGAATAATGCGACGGCCCATGCTACATCTACTGCGCATAAACATAACATATCTTGCCAGAGTCGTGTCGAATAGGGCCTTAGATAGGGCCCTATCCAATCGCCACTGCTCCAATTGTTTACTTCATTCTTCACTTCACATTCGTCACAATAGGAATAGGACTTCTATCTATCGAGTCTTCAAAAGGTACGTCATCAGATTTAATGCGACCCACACGCTATACTCGTGTACACGTATACATCTAAGTTACTGTGTGTTTTTGTTTTTCTCCATTGTCTTTTGTTTTCCCTTTTCATGGCTCACATGACCATTAAATACGGAATTCTTGTGTGTCGGGATATGCCGAGCTATCTCTGACGATAGCCGTCCCGAATGGCATTAGTCGGGGTCACCTGCAGTTGTCTTTATTATTACAAGCATTATTATTCATTATTACAAGCAAGTTTTTTTAGCGACCTACTTATTATTCTGAATGCGCCAAAAAAAACGCACATTGACTTAACATGACCTAAGTTGAGTCCAATTCCTTTACTGAAAACCCGCTTTTCAGCCCTCTACACCTTTTTGCAACAACCCTATCACCACGCTTCACCCACCGCCGCCACGACGATCTTACATACCTCGATGCACCACCTTATAGGTTTGTGCGCGAGAGTAAATTCGCAGCAGATACAAGTACACGATACACAATAGCATCGCTATAAACCATAAGCCGCACCACACCCTGTCCGCCAACCCGCGTGAAATCGATCGAAATTTTGTTATACAAACTTCCCTAGTCGTTGTAAATATGCTGATGCCTCCTACCAAACTCTTGTGTTTAGATTTACCCTTGTCAATTCCCTGGTAAAGGTTACCGCACGTCGACATATCCGTCTTGATATAACTTCGGGGTAAAGATTTATTTCTAAAGACAAAAATAGAACACTATAAAGATCGCACAACTGCAGAATTACCGAACTTGAAAGGAACGTGCATGCGTCAATTGAGGCCTTTAAAGCATATGTGCGCGCCAAGGATGTTGAAGCAGCAAACAGCAACCACATCCCCTTTCTGCTTGGCCGGTGGCGCCCTCTGTGTTGAAGCATGGATATTGACGGTGACTGGCTTGGGGGTTAACAAGTCTAGTTCGTCACGGCTCCATTGCCGGTCAACGTCAGAGGTTTGCCCAGTGGATTGTATGCCGTGATCTCCCGACCAAACTATGACCTACATCCACAAAAGTGGTGAGGGCGGAGCAGCGTTTATGTGAATTGCTGCTCAAACAAGACGCACGACGCACGACAGCAGTCCGGTATGCGCCCTCAACTGTAACATGATGATGACTTGATTTCATATCGAATTAAATGTCAGAACCCGCAATGAAGATAAGTTAACAATACATGTTCTTGTCGTATAGTATCTATCTTGTTACGCTTCATTCTCGCATTGCTGACGCTAATGACGCTGTCACAACCTCCTCCCCCCCCCCCCCTCTCGACGGGACTCCTGGCCCGACGGCAGTGTTATTTTTTGTTATAAAGTCGCAATGTTAACGATTCTACAGTGCATCGGGCTGAAGCTCATTATTTGCTGATTGGCTCAAATGTCGACGGCACGCCGACCGATGAACGACAAAAATAACCTGTGCTCAAATCTCAACTCGGAGCCGCGACAGCACCGCGCAGGTGACTCGAGCAGTGGGCGTCAGCCAAGTGGAACTCAACTGTTCTCATTTTTCGGTCCCGCGTCGGTTCCGTCGCCGCCGCGAACGCGTGCAATGGGCATTAGCACCAAGAGCTCATGCCGACCGAGCACAGCATATATGGGGACGTGATGATCTTGTAAAATCTGCAGACACTGGAAGGGGAATTGATCAGGTTATCTTTGCCCGGAGTAAGACCTGCATAATTCTGTCGTAATATTAAAGGATCACTTAAAGGATTCGCGAATGACCAGGTTGGTAGCTAACGTTTCCAAACTGTGTGCCGAATTATATATAGGACCAACGATGGTAGGGTCTATAATATCATAGCAATAAGGGACTTAGCAACCCGATATTTACACTAGGGCTAATTCACTGTTCAGCATCTGCATAACTGACGTTATGTTCGAATATTAACTGTTTGACCATTGGGGTCAGGAATGGAATGCATTCGTTGGCAGTGGACTGTTTGGTTAGTGTTGTCAATGGTCCGTGGTCAGTGTGTTATTTTTGTACAAACACTGATTATTGGAGAGGATGTTCGCAGTAGCACTAGACTTCCAACGGATGAAAATCGCAGCGAACAACAACAGAAAGTATCCCGTAGCTGGCCTGAAAGTCAGTTGAGCACGAAAAGCGGATGCAGTATTTCGTGACCGTCTTTATCCTCAAGGCGGCGATGTTTTGCTCTGTGCATGACTTGGCACAGGAGCCAGTCATTGTGCTTTTTTCAAGCACATTCATCAGAATCACATGGCGAAAATACCCACACTGCTATAACTAAACTCTAAACACCTTTATTCATTATCACAATCTTGAATTTTTACCTTTTTTTCACATCGTAACGTGTAGGCCTATCATATTACTGAAAATGTGAATCAATTGCCAGATTTGGACAAACCCTATTATTTTTCTCTCACGATATTATTTATTTTCTGTATTGTAGTGTTTTTGAGTTATAAGGACGTGGAACCGAAGGCTGTTTTTATGTGAGCTTTCACCGTCCCACCCAAGCTCCCCGCACGGTGGCGCTATGCAAGCTCCGCTTTTACCGCTTCTGTCGGCCGGGGGCAAATTTCAACATTCTTGAAAAACGGTCAAATCAGCTGTAATTGCTTGCAACATTATAATTTGCTAGAATAAAACATAAAAATAGCGATCTCTGTACTTAATACAGCAAAAAACGTCTTGTACCTTTTCGAAAAAGTTATAATTGTGACTGTACTCATTCTTGTTATCGCCTGATACCGTGCGTTATCAGGCTTAGGCTGGGTCCCCGGCACTCATTTGTAGAAATGCGCGACGCATTTTGTATATCAATTTGCGCAGCGCCGCCCTGGCGAGCGAGTGTGAAAATGCATTGATGAAGCAGCCGACACCAGGCGAGTTATAATGGAGCCCTAGCAGGGGCGGATCCAGACTTTAGGGGGTGGGCGGGGGGCTTGAATTTCGAGATTACAGTGCATAGGCGGCGGAAGCAGGGGTGCGGGTGGTGGGGGGGGGGGGCACGACCTTTATTCAGCGTCAGTCGCAGTAGCGAAATATGGATGGCCAAATATTCTAATCGCATAAAATAACAGTATTCACTGTTATTCAAATCCGATACATATTCTAACTTTCACTAGGAAATAGTGCCATCTACGTAGAGAGTCTAACACAATGCATATTACGATAATTATATTTTTGTCAACGTTAAGTTATTGCTGATTAAATCGATAAGGCAAAATTCCATATCGTCGAATGTTTTGGTACATTGACAAGTCGAATGCTCCCAACTTATACTGCACTTTGTTTCCGAACTACTCATGCCTACAATGTTCTGAATGAAAACAAGGTGTTAGAGTCCTACATTGTGGCTAAGCTAGCGGTGTCTCGGTATTGTCTGCTTACTTGTCTGGACGCTCTACTTTCCAACAGAATTCCGGGTTACGATCGAGTGTTCAGCACACATAAGCTGTGGCGTAGCTACCATTGACGCAGAATACGCAAATTCACTGTTTTAGCTATGACGTAAATATTTTATATGTTTTTTTTATATGTTATGGGTACCCCCCGACCCCCCCCCCCATCTTAGAGGCCTTTTCGTTTTGGCAAAGTTTGTACGGGCGCGAGTATTTGAATTACATATAAATTAGCAGCTCATGTTCCGTCCATCGGCCCCGTGGAATCCCGCCACTAAGTCACAACTCAACTTCTGATTGAAACATTTATCGGCAATTTTTGCCAGCGCATTCATATCTGGTTTCACATGACATACAGAGACGAGTTCACACAAAGAAAAATAAATATTAATTTAGTAAACGTGCCTGCGGGGACAGGTAGAAAAACATGTTCACAGTATCTCAAGACGTTCAACGGAAGGAAATCGTAGCGATGGTCAACAGAACAGCAGCCGGAAGTATCCCGTAGCTAGCCCGGAAGTAGATGGCGCTGTTACACAATGCGCTGCTGCAGCATGTCGTGATGGTCTTCATCCCGGCTACGTTGACATTGCTCTCAGTGCACGTGGTGGCGCAGGCACGTGTCGTTGTACTGAGAATATAGGCTTCAGTATAGACGTTCTGAATTAGAATAATGATCAGATGTGATTAGGAATAAAACAAAGTAAATTAATTGGTTTTTAGGTCTGTGCGCTATTGCGCAAACTGATGCTTTAAGCCGTACTGTGAAAAGATACGTTCAAGCTGCTCATATAGTAAGTCCCTTCCGTGTTATTTTCTTCTTAACTGGAGATTAATTAAAAGGAAAATAACCGGCCGTCAAGGTCTAGTGCAGTGATGAGACCTTTTCAATTGTTACTGACCGTATCAGTATACTGCTCCATTGGTTTTTTAATTTTGTTTGTATGTTTGTCCTTTCGACCAAGGGCGCATGATAGCAGTTACGTCTGCCAGACTTAACCAGGAGGTAGATATATCAACAAGCAGATTTTGAGTAGAATTGAAGAATTGTTAAGTTTTGATGCGTCATACTCATTTTCGAGTAAAATTACGTTTTATGTTTTATGTTTTAAAGATGACCTTTAAACAAATTTCTGCGGTTTGACCCATTTCGGTTTAAGATTTTACTCTGGGATGCCAGGGGCTCATCTTCCAGTTCCAGGTGTGACGGCAATTCTCTTGCTGGTTTCAGTTTCTAATGGGACTTCCCATGTTAAAGCTCTTAATCTTTCATGATGGGAAAAACGTGTTATCAAACTGTTCCAGGATTTTTTTCTTTGAGTTAAATATGGAACCCAGTAGCCACAGTCTTTACTATATAGTAATCGAGTAAGAGATAACGTCACTTGATTTTGTTTCAAATTTGGACCAGGGTGAAGATGTTGGTGCTAGCAAGGGCTCACGCAGGCGTCCTATTTAAGCCATTACTCAAAACTTGCAGTTGCGGTTGGAAGATATTAAGATGAGCCACCAACTGCGAACTTGGGTGACATAACCCTATCACTTATGTGTATATGTGATATCTTGGCCCAGGCCCGGTGGATAAAAGACACCAAGCGCCTCGGGCCAAATGGGAAGTTCCCTTTGGCCTAATGCGTAAGGTGCTCGCTCTGGATGCGAAGGTTGATGGTTCGAATCCCGCCAGGGGCGGGGGTAGAACTTTCGGCGTCCATTGGGGCCTGGGACCAGAAATACTATATATATATATAGTCGAACACGTTTAACATTGGATCCTATGGAGAAGATGAACTTAATGATTATGATCTACTTCCCGTCATCCTGATCAGTCTCCTTCACCACACAGTGAGGTACTATCCTCGCGTCTCCTTCACCACACAGTGAGGTACTATCCTCGCAATGCCAGTTACAAAACAAAGCCGGCGATCGCGCTGCAACATTTGCCCTACAGATGAACAGATATACAGATTCTTACCATTATATTTAGAAGAACTAGCGAAAAGGCGGAAGTGTTAGATCCCTCATATCGCTTTCAGGTGGTGATGTTTTCAGAAAAGTTAGACGCAATGATTTGACCCTTGTGTGGTGATTTAGAAAACAAAGACTTCCAAAATTTTAACTTCCTCCACGCCTATCAACCCCTAACCTCCCCCCTTGAGGCTTCACAATGACCAATCGTTGTTTACATCATGCTCGCTCACGTATTAGTGGGGCAATGCAATTGATACAATAGTCAGTTTCCTGTGTTCAAACATGGAAAATTAACCGCCCAGGTCATGAACAAATGTAATGCCTTGTCATAACAATTTTAAAAGTACGTTAAAGAACTCGCTGTCGTGCATCTCGGAAATAAACCACTCGCGCTTCAATTTGGCAAATGCACTCCAGCTCGTTCTTTAACTGGTACATAATAGCACATCATACGTGAGGTTCACTTTGAATACCATGCGTAATAGACCGATCCAGGATTTCAATCATTCACTGACGTCACTGTTGCTTTCTGTGCAATCATGTGGTGAAAAAAGGTCTTCTAGTTGCGTTGTGTCGGACAAACAAGTCGGAAAAACAAAGCGGCAGGTTAATTTCTTGTCAGTTTCAAAGCTGAGTACTTACTAATTTACCTACCACCAGCTATGATTGTCAATTTCATATTCACGAGTAAGGCAAAATGACTGAAGCGTGGGCGGGGCTCAGTGGCGGAGCCTGGATCGGTGTATTGGGATACCGGAACACTCGAAATAGGGGCACCTTCCCCTGCTCGGCCGTTAATGACAAGTCAACGAGGAAAACGACTGGGACTCGGACTGCTTGCAAACTAAGGGAACATTTGCCGAACAAGGTCGGTAAAAGGTACTTCTGTCAGTACGCATCCAAGCCTACAGCTGGTTCGGCTCGGGTTTTTTGTCAATAAAAACATGTTCTATAGGGAAAATGCATGAGGGGCGTAAAGCTTTAAATACGCCTGCTTGCTGGTAACTACAGCATCTACCTAGCCATGAACCCATGGCCATGCTGCACTCCATAATCAGAAACAATTTCATCGGAAGAATTGAATTGTTTAAATACAGCGTTCATTATTAGTTTTAATAAGTTAACTACTTACTTATACAAACTTACGGATGAATGAACTGTTGCAAAGTTGCTGAAGTCTTCAACAAGACTCTTCAAAATGGACAACAACGTGCCACCATATTTTATCACAGGAAGTTGATCAAAGCTCATATCCAAGCCAGGTCGCGTGATTGTAATGTGTAAACTCGCCTATGGCGCAAAGCAGTGTAAACTCACTTATAGCGCAAAGGAATGTAAACTCATCTATAGCGCAAAGCAATGTAAACTCATCTATAGCGCAAAGCAATGTAAACTCATCTATAGCGCAAAGCAATGTAAACTCACCTATGGCGCAGAGCAGTGTAAACTCGCCTATGGCGCAAAGCAGTGTAAACTCACTTATAGCGCAAAGCAATGTAAACTCATCTATAGCGCAAAGCAATGTAAACTCACCTATGGCGCAAAGCAGTGTAAACTCACCAATGGCGCAAAGCAGTGTAAACTCACCTATGGCGCAAAGCAGTTTAAACTCACCTGTGGCGCAAAGCAGTGTAAACTAACCTATGCCGCAAAGCAGCGTGAACTCACCTATGGCGCAAAGCAGTGTAAACTCACCTATGGCGCAAAGCAATGTCGTCGTCGCAAGAAGGATGTTGTAAGTCATTTTGTAGGTCGTATTTCGCGGGAGATGTTTTCGTGCCGTGTCGCTGTGAGAGCCGGCCTTGTTGGCGAAATCTAGCGCGTCGCTCACTTTCTGCAAAGTACAAATCTTCAGTGCTGCTTGTCTAGGATTGCTTCAGAAACACAAGTGTAAGTCTTAGCGGCTCCGGTTCGAACCAAAGACCTGGAGAGACTGCAGCACTAATGATACCGTTCGTTGAACTGCATAATATAATATGACCCTGGGCTGGCGATCTTCAGTGCTAGTTGTTCCGTCGTCATGGCTGCGCCTGGTTCCGTCTCCAGCGATTGGTTGTAATTTCCATTGGTCATTAAGCCAAATCGGCGCACAAACACAACAGCGAGTTGTTTAACGTACTAGCCAAATTTGTTGCAACTAGTCATTAGTGGTTTATGCGCTGCACGAGTAGTGCGTGAGCTATACGCAAACACGGAAGAGCGATTGTTGACGCCATCAGATTATATCGTGAATGTTTTGGCTTTCTATGAAATCAACAAGTTTTGATGCCGTGTCACTGAGCTATATTGAACGAGTTTATCAAAATGAAATAGACGGATGTTGGTGGGTTAGGTGCCTTTCGTGCACATACAGGCTTCATTGACCAATGACCCCCGGGACAATGAATGGCTGGTTAGGTAACATGATGCAGTTTTCAACAGTATCAAAAAGATTGGGCCCAGTTACCGTCATAACATGCATAACTTTAAGGAAAGCATTACATGAAAAAATAAATATGGGCCAACTATATGTATGCCACGCGTTAAAGACAACAGCTTATGGCCAGAATTCCGTGAAGTATCAAGGTAGCAAGCTGTGGAAAATGCAAAACAAGGAAACGAAGTTAGCCAAATCTGCCAAGGAATTTAAAAGAATGCTGTCAAACTCGGATCTGTTCCTTTATCACTGTAATTCGTGCACAGTATGCAATATAGCTAATGGATAAGGTTGGCTGAGATGCAATTGCTGTTATATTTTCATTGGTATATGTACATATATCTCATCCGCTCATGTAATTTTATCATTGTCGGTCCATAACACTCGTGCTAATGTTTTCTGTTGACTTCGACATACCGACATTATTTAAAATCATCTTATCTTCTCTTATCTCACTGACAGTTGCAGTTGAAGGTAAAGAACCCATGATCTGTTGATATCATGCCGCGTTGGCATACCAAGTGCCCTAGGGAGGCCCGACTTGATAAAAAATAAAATAAACAAAATGTGTCATTCCGTGGCCTCCCACCGACCACTCCCCCCCCCCCGTGTCCAACATATATCTCCTGTACCCCCCACGTAAACTACCCCACCCCAAGCAAAACCTCCTTACCCCCATGACACGCCTCCCCACCCCCGTTCCTTTTCACCTAGTCCCCCGCTCCTCATCCACAGCCCAACTCCAAATAATACTGCCCCCCGCCCCTCCTTCTCCGAAAGCCAACCCCCTCCTACCCTCACCCAACCATGACGGTGAACGGTATTCACAATCATGTAGTGACGTTAAGATGTGTCATCGGTAGATAACTTTAAGGACAGCAGTTTTATAATTATCTGGTAAAATTAATCGCCCTCCCTCAGCCCCGCTACCCCTTTTTCACCCTGCCTCTCAGTCGACCGTTTTTCCTACATCTCTTCCGCATTCACCGCGTTCACCGCGTCCCACCCCTATTTAGCACGTCGCCCTCCTTTACCACCACGTATGGGTGAGTGATGGACTCCCCCCGCCCCCCCTACCCCCCACTCCGCCCGCATCCCATACACAAGGACACCAATGCATCAATTTGAGAGGCTGCCCAGACCCGTGGAGTCACCGAAGCATGTCGCGAGGAAAAGCCAGTTGCACACTGAGCGTGTTGAGACTTTGTGGGCTTGATTGATTGGTTGGTTGGTTGGTTATTCAGGACGCTTTAACCACTTTTGGTCATATCGCGTCAATGGGAGAAGGAAGGGAGAGTGGAGCCATGTCCCCGGGGGTAATCCCCTACTCGTTACGAAGAAGGACATGGGATTTTTATCCTGCGACCACACAGACATGGCCACAACAGGGCTCGAACCACCGACCCACGTGCCGTTAGGCTCTCAGGTGGCCAGAGCACTCAGTGCGAGCGCTCTAGCCCACTGAGTGTGACTTTCCCGCGGGGAGGGAAGGAGGTACTTAATGCAGGACTTGGTTTGGTGGGGGGGGGGGGGATTCCGCGGTAAAGCCATACCCCCCCCCCCCTTTTCACCTCCAACATCCGCTCTATCAACGTACCCCCGATCTTTTTCATCATAAATGTCCGCTCTATAGGGGTATCTGTTTCATCATAAATGTCCGCTATATAGGGGTATCTTTTTCACCACAAATGTCGGCTCTCTCAGGCATCAAGGGGCACCCGCGGAGCCTCCCCCCCCCCCTCCACCTCCCCTCCACTAGTTTGGCATAATAGACACACAGACAGTGCTATATGCCACGTACCATTACAATTAGATATGATAATGGTAGCAATCGATATCGCATGCAATGCATGGTCACACGTCAGTGCCCGTGTAATGGACCTGCCAAGTTCCATGCGTAAACTATGTATAGTTATACGAATAACGCCAAGGGCCGCAATATATATGCTAGAGTCGCGTTTAAACTTTTTTACTTTCGGGAAGTAACACAAAACTTTGAGTTTCCAGAATCCGCACATTGGGGAAATCCCCAAGGTCATGTCTTGCCTTGATATTTACTTATATTTATATACAGGATGACGCTGCGTTTTTGTAAATGGTAAAGAAAAACCCCGATGGGGGGAGGGGCAATTACCGCATTGTTGGGTTGGTAGGGCCCCCTGCGAAATGCCCCCTCCTTCCCCCTCTCCCCTCCACCTCCTCACCTCACCACAAAAGTCCACACTGGAGGGGCATATTTTTTTCCAGTCTCACCGCCCTGGGAGCGGCGTAATATAGTGGCTGTCGGCTCTACATCCCAGTGTCGTGAACTTTATACCGATACATGTTATATGGGTATCTCTTTATGAGACACGGTTGTCGTTCTCTTCTAATGGTATTATGGGGGGTCATGATACTACTAATTTCATAGGGGGGGTGGGATCCGGGGGCAAGAGAGAATGAGTCTGGTGAGTGTTAGGACAGTAGGGGGACAGAGGCCAGGAGAGCATGCGCCGGGTGGATGGTAAGACCGGGGGAGGGGCGGGGGGGGAGGTAGGGGCCAGGTAGGAGACTCTGGTGGGTGTTAAGACGGGGGGCAAGGGCAAGGAGAGCATGAGCATGGCGAGTGTCGGTGGGCGGGGGAGGGGCGGGGCATGAGGGCATGCGTTTGGTGAGTGGTAGGAAGGGGGGGGCAGGGGCCAGAAGAGTCTGGTGGGTGTTAGGACAGGAGGAGGGGCAGGGCAGGGGGTAGGAAAGCATGGGTCTGGTGGGTGCTAAGACCGGGGGGTGGGGGGGTGGCAGCGGCCATGGTGGTGGTGGGGGATGGTCGGGGCAGGAGAACATCTAGCTGGTGGGTGTCGGTCGGCGGGGGAGGGGCGGGGTAGCATAGCATGAGTCTGGGGGGTGTTGAGAGGGAGGGGTGGGGGGTTGGGGGTGGCAGGAGTCTGGTTGTGCCAGTTAACGGTCGTTGGACGGGACGGGACAGGAGAGCATAAGTAGGGCCCCAGAGGGGCTTGTTCGACACGGCGACACGGCGATTTTTAAAATCGATAACGCGACATTGGGGTTGTCTTAGAATCGACATGTGACATAAGACTTAGCGACACGCGACATGGAACTTTTCTTAAAATCGACACGCGACATGGACCTTTTCTTAAAATCGACACACGACATGGACCTTTTCTTAAAATCGACACGCGACATGGCTACCCCCCTCAGAGGCCCTATAAGTCTGGTGAATGTCGGTGGGTGGGGTGGGGGGGTGGGCAGGACTGTAGCATTCTGATGGGTCGGTAGGCGGAGGTGGGCGGCGGGCAGTTTCAAAAGTCTGGCCGATGTCTGTGGGTTAGAGGGCTTTAGGAGTGGTGGATGGGTGGTGCAATGCACAGATAGGAGTCCATGAAGTGGTGGGTAGTGAGTGGGCGGGGGGAGGACAGTAGGGCATGCGTCTGGCGAGTGTGGGTGTAGGTGGGGGGAAGGATGAGCGCAGGAGTCTATTGGATGGGTGTGTTGCGTAGGGACAGTGAGGTGGGCGGCTGTGGGGGTGGGTAGCAACACTTGTTACAACTGATGAACTGAAAGTTCATTGCGGAGAGTGGGATGATTCGGCATTTACCTTTACCATTTTAGCGATATAATATATAACTTATATAGGTTCATGCACCAATAAAATAGCACAGGAAGTAAGCTATATAAAGCAATAAAAAAACATGGACAACAGCCAATCCAGCTTATAATGTCCATCTTTATTTCACACGTTCAGTGATATTGCCTACAATCCTAGTATTTCGGCAACTAACATCTGTGCTGATATCAGTGTCAGTATTATACAACGAAAGTATGTTTAAACGTTTGCAATGTTGACAAAAATCTAAAGATGCATCAACGTGACGTCATAGGCCTGTCGACAAGCATGTTGGCCATGATTGTTCATGAATTTCAACGGATCCAAATCGTAGAGATGGTCAGGAGAGCAGCAACCGGAAGCAGCACGTAGCTAGCCCGGAAGTAGGTGGCGCTGTTACACAAGAGACCAGTGCAGCATGATACGGTGACTGTCGCCCCAACCACGCTGGTGTCGTGCTCAGAGCAGAAGGCAGCACAAGAACGAGTCGTTGCACTAACACCATAGGCCCTAGTATAGGATTTCTGGGGAAGATAAAAAAGACACGTATATGCATGCTTGAACCAAAATGTCCACAACGTCACTACTATGGCGGGAGCCTCATGGCTTAGGTTGGGTCGTAGGTCAACAGTCGCAACTGGGAAAAGCTCCAGCCAACCCCTCTGTCATTATGTAGGGATGCTGCTCTGTGAGGCGAATTTATACTTTATGTGCAAAACGGTGGCCTATAGGAAGCAACATTTCGTGTCATTGGTGTCCTCGGTGTCGCCACATATGGTGTAACTCTGTCATATATGTTAAAGTTTCTTGTCTGGAATAAGGGTTCTGATATAACCATGATTAACCATGAAATAAACATATAGTCAGGTCTGTAAAAGAATAGAAATATCAACCCATACACCGCTACATTGAGGTTCACCAACATTCTTCTCACATTGTATATTAGCCTATACTACCATGAAACAGGGTTATCATCAATACGCACCGCACATGTAAATACATTATTTCTATTCTTTGACCAATAGAAGTTGAATGTAGGAAAAGTGCTTAATATTTCTTCGTTATGACTTACTTGGCAGTAGTTGCAATCACTAGCTGTACTTTTCCCAAGGCGGCTGAATCTGTCATTGCTACAGCCGCTATCATACAGCGAACTGCATTCATAGCAAGTGGTACCGCTGGCGTACCCTGCAGACATAATGAAGATATGTGATTTTCGAGCATTCAATCTCTGTAAATCGAATTGCTAACATCTGTTTCACGATTATTGACAGTACAGAACGCCAGAAATATGAAGCCCAAGATTGCATTTGCGTCTCTTGAAATCTTTCTTATAAGATAATATATGCCATGACAAACTTCAGTGACCTTTGCACTATAAATGATCTGAGTTGTCCCTTTACCAAAATATAGAGGGATAGATAGAGAATCCAAACAACCCAACTTACCCCAAAAATGTGACTACATAAAAGCAGATAAGCACAATGAAAGAAGTCCAGATTCAGGTCCAGGCAGAACAATCTGGATTCGCCTGAACCTGGATCTGAATCCAATTTGAACTCACCGATAGCGCAAATTAATGCGAAGGAAACGAGAATAGTGTGATGAGACATTTTGTGCGTCGTATCCTGTATCCTCTAAACGCAACTGATCGAGCAACTGGATCAAATCGGCTTGTCAAGTGCCCGGGCGGTCACGTGACCGTTTTCAAGTAGCTCGCCCATTTTCCACAACGCAGTTGAAAAAAAACAACATCGCGCTCGCTCCACGCTTGAGCATTTTGCCATCAGGTGAGATGTGTGTGCTGTTGGATGGGGTCTGGTGCGCATGAATAACATTGGTTGCGACGTCTACCACATATCTGACTAAGCGTCGTCTCATTTATCATACTAGCAACTATGTTCTACCTACTCAGCCAATGAGAAAGCTAGTCTTCTCGCAGATAACATCTTCTATAACATCCAATTGCTAACAATAACAATTGGCCTTACATATCTATAGCAATAAAATGTAGAACATTGAAAAACGCATGCTATATCTTTAGGCTACACAATGCATCTTGATTTGATTGACGTTATTTGTTTCACGTATCAAATTGATTTGGTGGCAAATACTTCAATAGAGAACAACACATATGTTATTGTCTGGAAGTTCATGCCTCTTATTATGTGACAGGACATGCCTCTTATTGGGGGTGACAAGATATGCCTCTTACTGTGTGACAAGACACACCTCTTACTGTGTGACAAGACACACCTCTTATTGTGTGACAACACACACCTCTTATTGTGTGAAAACACACACCTCTTATTGTGTGACAAGACACACCTCTTATTGTGTGACAGGACACATCTCTTATTGTGTGACAAGACATGTCTCCTATTGCGTGACAAGACACACCTCTTACTGTGTGACAAGATATGTCCCTCATTGTGTGACAAGATACACCTCTTATTGTGTGACAGGACACACCTCTTATTGCTTGACAAGACATGCCTCTTATTGTGTGACAGGACACACCTCTTACTGTGTGACAAGATATCTCCATCATTTTCTGACAAGACACACCTCTTATTGCGTGACAGGTCACATCTCTTACTGTGTGACAAGACACACCTCTTATTGTGTGACAAGACACACCTCTTATTGTGTGACAAGATATGTCCCTCATTGTGGGACAGGAAACACCTCTTATTATGTGACAAGACACACCTCTTATAGTGTGACAAAACACACCTCTTATTGTGTGACAGGACACACCTCCTATTGTGTGACAAGACACACCTCTCATTGTGTGACAAGACACACATCTTATTGTGTGACAGGACACACCTCTTATTGTGTGACAGGGCACACCTCTTACTGTGTGACAAGATATGTCACTCATTGTGTGACAAGACACACCTCTTATTGTGTGAAAGGACACATCTCTTATTGTGTGACAGGACACACCTCTCATTATGCGACAGTACACACCTCTTATTGTGTGACAAGACATGTCTCTTACTATGTGACAAGACACACCCGTTATTGTGCGACAAGACACGCCTCTGATTTTGTGACAGGACACACCTCTTATTGCGTGACAAAACACACCTCTTATCGCGTGAAAAGTCATCTCACTTATTGCGTGACAAGACATGTCTCTTCTTGTGTGACAAGACATGTCTCTTATTGCGTGACAGGACAAGTCTCTTATTGTGTGACAGGACACACCTCTTACTGTGTGACAAGACACACCTCTTATTGTGTGACAAAATATGTCGCTCATTGTGTGACACGACACACCTCTTATTGTGTGACAAGACACACTTCTTATTGTGTGACAAGATATGTCGCTCATTTTGTGACAAGACACACCTCTTATTGTGTGACAGGACACACCTCTTATTGTGTGACAAGACACACCTCTTATTTTGTGACAAGACATGTCACTTATTGTGTGACAAGACATGTCTCTTATTGCGTGACAGGACATGTCTCTTATTGTGTGACAGGACACACCTCTTACTGTGTGACAAGACACACCTCTTATTGTGTGACAAGATATGTCGCTCATTGCGTGACAAGACACACTTCTTATTGTGTGACAAGACATGTCACTTATTGTGTGACAAGACATGTCACTTATTGTGTGACAAGACATGTCTCTTATTGCGTGACAGGACATGTCTCTTATTGTGTGACAGGACACACCTCTTACTGTGTGACAAGACAAACCTCTTATTGTGTGACAAGATATGTCGCTCATTGCGTGACAAGACACACCTCTTATTGTGTGACAAGACATGTCACTTATTGTGTGACAAGACATGTCACTTATTGTGTGACAAGACATGTCTCTTATTGCGTGACAGGACATGTCTCTTATTGTGTGACAAGACATGCCTTTTATTGTGTTACAGGACACACCTCTTACTGTGTGGCAAGATATGTCCCTCATTGTGTGACAAGACACACCTCTTATTGTGTGACAAGACACACCTCTTATTGTGTGACAAGACACACCACTTATTGTGTGACAGGACACACCTCTTATTGTGTGAAAAGGCTCACCTCTTATTGTGTGACAAGACACACCTCGTATTGTGTGACAAGACACACTTCTTATTTTGTGACAGGACACACCTCGTACTGTGTGACAAAATATTTCCCTCATTGTGTGACAGGACACACCTTTTATTGTGTGACAGGACACATCTCTTATTGTGTGACAGGACACACCTCTCATCATGCGACAGTACACACCTCTTATTGTGTGACAAGACATGTCACTTATTGTGTGACAAGACATGTCTCTTATTGCGTGACAGGACATGTCTCTTATTGTGTGACAGGACACACCTCTTACTGTGTGACAAGACACACCTCTTATTGTGTGACAATATATGTCGCTCATTGTGTGACAAGACACACCTCTTATTGTGTGACAGGACACACCTCTTATTGTGTGACAAGACACACCTCTTATTGTGTGACAAGACATGTCACTTATTGTGTGACAAGACATGTCTCTTATTGCGTGACATGACATGTCTCTTATTGTGTGACAGGACACACCTCTTACTGTGTGACAAGACACACCTCTTATTTTGTGACAGGACACACCTCTTATTGTGTGACAAGACATGCCTTTTATTGTGTGACAGGACACACCTCTTACTGTGTGACCAGATATGTCCCTCATTGTGTGACAAGACACACCTCTTATTGTGTGACAAGACACACCCTTTTTTGTGTGACAAGACACACCTCTCATTGTGTGACAGAACACACCTCTTATTTTGTGACAGGACACACCTCGTACTGTGTGACAAAATATGTCCCTCATTGTGTGACAAGACACGCCTCTTATTGTGTGACAGGACACATCTCTTATTGTGTGACAGGACACACCTCTCATCATGCGACAGTACACACCTCTTATTGTGTGACAAGACATGTCTTTTACTGTGGGACAGGACACACCTTATATTGTGTGACAAGACAAGCCTCTTATTTTGTGACAGGACACACCTCTTATTGTGTGACAAAACACACCTCTTATCGTGTT
This sequence comes from Arenicola marina, assembly GCA_964019135.1. Classification (NCBI taxonomy): domain Eukaryota; kingdom Metazoa; phylum Annelida; class Polychaeta; family Arenicolidae; genus Arenicola; species Arenicola marina. The sequence goes on along the minus strand of OZ025253.1, from coordinate 37,180,906 downwards.
AAACGTCATCTCACTTATTGTGTGACAAGACATGTCTCTTATTGTGTGACAAGACATGTCTCTTATTGCGTGACAGGACAAGTCTCTTATTGTGAGACAGGACACACTTCTTACTGTGTGACAAGACACATCTCTTATTGTGTGACAAAATATGTCGCTCATTGTGTGCCACGACACACCTCTTATTGTGTGACAAAACACACCTCATATTGTGTGACAAAACACACCTCATATTGTGTGACAAGACACACCTTTCATTGTGTGACAGGACACACCTCTTATTGTGAGACAAGATATGTCACTTATTGTGTGACAAGACACACCTCTTATTGTGTGACAAGACGCACCTCTTATAGTGTGACAGGACACACCTCTTACTGTGTGACAGGACACACCTCTTATTGTGTGACAAGACACACCTCTTACTGTGTGACAAGACATGTCACTTATTGTGTGACAATACACACCTCTTATTGTGTGACAATACACACCTCTTATTGTGTGACAAGACATGCCCCCTTATTGTGTGACAAGACGCACCTCTTATTGTGTGACAAGACGGGCCTCTTATTGTGTGACAAGACATGCCTCTTATTGTGTGACAAGACATGCCTCTTATTGTGTGAGAAGACATGTCTCTTATTGCATGACATGTCTCTTATTGTGTGACAGGACACACCTCTTACTGTGTGACAAGACACGTCGCTATAGAACCTGCCTGTCCACGCATGAGGCAATGCTGGCCAATTAAGAAACATCCATGGACAAAAAGATGATATTGTTAAATGGCGTCATACACACGTGACCTACGACCTGCAACCTCTTGGTTTACAGTCGAGAAAGCTAGTGTTCACCACACTAACCTGCTTTGCCCGTTCCCTATAACTTTTCCTTTGTGTGGGGTTTGAGTTCCCCTTACTGCTGTACTGGAGCTTAATAGTATCGCGAAAGACGAAGGCAGCAAGAGCATTCATTACCTTAATGCAGAACGTGAGCCACAGACTGGTTACATGTGGATAGATGTAGGTTTTCGTTACTTAACACCGCGTACCGCAGGCGAGTTAACGGACCGGAAACACAAGAACGAGGTCGACATTCTCGCACAAAGTGGCCCAAGTCCACATGGTCACAATCTGCGTCGGGTCATTCTTCCATGCCAAGGTGAAAAAATAATTGTCTCAGCATAACTCACGTATGACTCACGCCTATAATTTACTACAATAATATCTATACCGCGGTCTGGAATGTTAAAGAAGGAAGCTGCGTGATATCCGAAGGATTACTGCGGTTTAGCCGGCTTATATACATTTTACTACTGTAATCCGCACTGCCCTCTTCGCAACACCACATCTACAAAATGATAAAGATGAAAGTGAAATGAATTGGTGTGTTTTAGGCCGCTTTTGTGCACACACTGGCCAAACACAGTCACGTGCCCCTCTCCTCCAGCAATGAAGATAGCGAGCGGTTCGGCGTATTCAATGCACACGGTGGCGTGCTGTTTGACAACCAAACCACAGTACGTATGACAATAAAACAACCGGATGTATGAAAAGGAAAACCTAGTCCCACCAACTTATGCAACACACGAGGCGAGTATTTCTATCAGTGCGGCTTAACACAGGCGGATAAAGCCTTTTGGTTAATATTGAAGGTGCGGGTCGGAAAGCCTTAGACCGTGACGTAATGTGCCTTCAGTGCAATACAATGGGGCCGAATACTTCATGCGTCCGTCCGGGCCCTGAGTGGTTGCGAAATGCAACGTATTGAGTGCTTGGGTTTGTTGTGTGCATATACCTAGCGTAAAGCGAATGCGCATATGATGACACATCGGTGTACCGCCCGACACTTTTCTAGCCCAGGTCGGGTGCGCACGCATCCCCCAGGGGTAGGGTAGGGTGGTGTATTGCTGGGCTGGGGATGGCGCCGCGGCACAGTTCCCCTTCTCCTACTTTTCCCATCCGAAGTCCGCTCGGAAGCGGTATTTTCTCCATTGCATTAACCTGCTCTATGTAACCACCTCATGCAGATCCGATCGCTTTATCCTTTGTTTTTCCTGTGAAACCGCTCTATAGACGCAAATTTTGCGCCCATCGCTCTCCACCTCCTCTCGCCAGCTTTAAAACATCAGGATATAAAATAAATATGAGAAATCCGCGTTATAGTGGTATCTTTTTGATCGCAAATTATGTCCGCTCTGTTAGGGTATTTCTTTCATCAGCAAAGCCGATCTCTCATGCATCAGAGGGCAAAATCTTTTGCACAACCGCCTACACATCTGCAATATATACTATTCAATTGATAACTTTAGGACTAAACTCATGAAGAAACTGGCTTTTTACTGTTGACCAATAGATTGATCCAGTCTGTAAATCATTCACTGACAGCCACTGCTTTTAACCAATCAATGGTGAAAGTGGTGAAAAAGGTCTTCAACCTGTGTTAGGACCCAACACGTCATAGTGACGAAAACGTCATACCACACGGCCTGCGCCATCTGGGAGCAACTGTACAGTTTCACACTGTGCCTCGATCACCGTGTCTATTGACGAGGCTATGAGGCAGTAACTCTTCAGTTTCAGATATGTATATTAAGTGCTTTCATAAAGAATGGAATATATTGGTTATCCCCCCTCTCACCCCGAGTCTATCCCTCGGGGCCTTTTGCTCCTAAGAACCTTAGATTTTCTTATTTTCATGCGCCGTATTTGCACATTTCGGCCTCCAAGAGGTCATTAATTGTCAATCATGCACTTCTTTATCCCCAAGTATCCCTGTCTCGTCGTCTTCAGAAATGTTTTGCGGGATTTATTGGTCCATAACCGGGATGGTTGAAGTCAAATTAAAACTGTTTATTTCATTCTACCAAGGTATAACGTTTTCGTCACTATGACGTTTTGGGTTCTAACGCACCTGCAACAGAGCAACATCTGACTTTCTTGTTAGTTCCAGACATGAATACTTCTCATTTCTACCAACCACCAGCTATGGTTGTCAATTTCATACTCACGTTTAAGGAAAAAAGACTCAAGCGTGGGCGGGGCTTAGTGTCGCAGTGGGGGGATGACTTGCCATTCACTTGCCAAATGTCAGACACCGAGACAGAGTTTGACAGTGTCGTTGGTGTCAGAGGTTGAGGGTGGTTGAGGAGGGCGGGATGTCAGATTAAGAGGCGGAACCTTGGCCTGCATACCGGGAGCGAGGGTGGGGGTGGTAGGGGGTGGGTGGGTTGAGGAGTATGAGGTGGTGGTCCCTGGGGTCTCCCTCGTGCACTGGGATGGCTGTCTGGTTTCCGCCGTCACGCCGTCACGCTCGCTGAGGGTCGGGCCCAAAGCAGCACCCCTCTTCCCCAGGTACACCAGGGTGAAAGAGTCACAGGGGCAGCGAAACTGCCATCTTGTCATCTCTGTCGTGCTGGTGGAGCAGGAGAACCCGGCGGACTTCTGACATCCCCCCTCCCCCGCCTTCGATGATTGGTGATATCAAGAAGGGTGTCGGGGGACGGTGTAATTGGTGGAGGGGTCGTTACCGCCTACGAGTGTCGTGGAGAAACGTGCGCCGGTGGCCCTCGGCCCTAGCCTCGGCCCCGCTCAACCCCACCACCCTGCCTGCCCCATCTCACCCCCATTCACCCTCATCAGGGGCCTCTATCTCCTGGCAGGGCGCTGCCTCCAGGGATCCATTATATCTCTGTTGTCGCTAAGCTGGTACCGCCGCTCAAACTCATACAAGTAAGAGCGGGTGTTAGGTATTGCGCGTAGGTCAAGGTCACGGCATTTCTATCTTGCCCGATAGGTGACGCACTACACCCACGTAACAGGTTCCCCTGTGCGGAGATACAGAATACCCTTTTCACTACTCTTCTAAGTGTTAACATGAACGAGCGAATTCAGAATTTAGATCTTTTGTACGGAAAGTACGTGAATGTGCGAAAGGCTCTCGTGAAACTGAACTTAAAATCAGAAAAGTAGTACAACCACTTGAGACCAAAGCAGTTGCAGGCCATTTCGGAGGCCTCAAACGGAGACCACTCACACTCTCAAACGTTTATCCTTTTTTTTGGAGTAGCTGTCAAATATGAAGTAATTATGATGGATTGAGCAAATATGTATCAGACAATTGAGAAGAGATATGTAATTTAATATATCATATGTATCAAATCTATAATTAAGAATTTTCAATATTTCATTACATAGATTAGGCATTGAATATTTGCAAGCCCAAGAATGCTTTGCTGTATAATATAAATAAAATTAATACACTGTTTTCCTTTCCATACATTTCATTTATATTTATATTTAAATAATTTACCAAAAAATATTTTCTATATCAGTAAGTACCGTCTTCAAGTCTTCAATTTTCACATCATCTTTGGTACTAAAGTGCTGCATCAGCGATGAACTGGGCCCTGGGCATAATCTCATGGAACACCAAATATTGTTACTGCATGATCAAGCAGGTATTCCTCAAGCACTATGGATAGATGGATCGGTTTTTTAATTAGACTACTTAATTGTGTGCAAGCATAAACTGAACTGGTCTAAAATATATCTTAGGATAATAGGATTATAAATTTTAGTGTAAGCATAGTTTCTTACAATGTAGTGTAAGTATAGTTTGTCACGATGTAGCATAAGTGTTTATAGATTGATAAATTTAACACATACAGTTCAGTACATGAACTAAATATTAAAGATGGTACAAGTAATTGCAAGGGCTGAGGTATCAATTTCTTGGGGAGGGGAGGGGAATTGTCAATAGAATATTGATATTATACAGTGCATAATATCATGTGGTGGTACTTGCAGGTTGTCTAAGTGGCATTTGCATTGCTAAAAATAAAAATAAAATAAAAATGTGTCCGAGATTTATTTATTTTTTGGGGAGGCTCTGTCAACCAATCTGAGTGTCTATCTGAACATTTCTAAATGGCATTGCGCACCACTTTCATGCACCAGCATTACTGAAATGTGTGAGACAGGAGAGTGTTATGAAAAAAATTGTGAAGGATCTTCATTTGTGTAAGATATTATGAACCTATATTAAATAATACAAATTCAGCAGCATCTTAAAATTGTTTCATGCCCACCTACACAATGTCCAGGATGTCTCTCTGGGAGAGGGGTAATTCTCAGCCCCTGTCATACACTGCCATAAATAAATATGTAAAAGACGAGAGTTGTTTAGTTTCTTGTGCAGCATTTCTAAGTAGCATTCCCACCATTGTCATACACTGCCATAAGGAAAATGTGTCAGAGAGGGGAGTGTTACTTATTTTCCTCAAAGGTTCTATCCACTGAATAATTTTCTTGTGGGGCTGTGTCCACCTTATATTAAATATTAAGAACTCTGCAGCATTTCTAAGTGGCATTCCCAACCATTTCATGCAAGACCATTAATGAAATATGTCAGAGAGGGGAGTGCTAATAATTTTCTTGTGGGGCAGTGTCAACTGATTACAGGGGCTGTTATAGAAACCCAGTGTATTTAACTTCAATTGTGCAAAATATTGTGTGCCTATGTTAAATATTAAGAACTCTGCAGCATTTTTAAGTAGCATTCCCACCCATTTCATGCACCGCCATTAATGAACTATGTCAGAGAGGGGAGTGCTAATAATTTTCTTGTGGGGCTGTGCCAACTGATTACAGGGAATGTTGTAGAAACCTAGTGTATTGAACTTCAATTGTGCAAAATATTATGCATCTATATTAAACATTAAGAACTCTGCAGCATTTCTAAGTGACATTCCCACCCATTTCATGCACCGCCATTAATGAAATATGTCAGAGAGGGGAGAGCTAATAATTTTTGTGTGGGGCTGTGTCAACTGATTACAGGGAATGTTGTAGAAACCTGGTGTATTTAACTTCAATTAGGCAAAATATTATGCGCCTATATTAAATATTAAAAACTCTGCAGCATTTTAAAATTGTGGCATTTCCACCAATACAATGCTTCTCTGGACTGTCACGAACTGATATGACATGGATGCGCAAATGTAGAACACAATTGAGTTTATCCACTTAATCAATGCATATTTATGGCTAATAATCCATACGTATACGTTGGGGAATACCTTTGCCGCCTGACATGTCTGTCTACCTTCAAAATTAGAGAACAGTCTTCACTGACATAACGCCGCGGCCTGGCACCGCTTTAGCTGCACACACGAAGGTCAAGGCCGTTAATGGTGGTTAACACCGGGCCCTTGCTGAGCGAGCGAAGTTGGGACCGCGGAACCAGGCTATGTTGTCGCCTACATCCTCAATGCATTTTCACACTCGCTCGCCAGGGCGGCGCTGCGCAATATGATAAGAAAAATGCGCCACCCATTTCTCCAAAATAATGCGGTGGACCCAGGCTAGACCTAATAACACACGGTATCAGAAAATGAAAAGAAAGAGTTCAGTCACAATTACAACTTTTTCGAAAGGTTTCAAAACGTTTTTGCTGTATTAGGCACACAAAGCTCGTTTTTTTGTGTTTTATTCTTGACAATTATAATGTTGGAAGAAGTTACAGCTGATTTGGCCGTTTTTTCCAAAATCTTAAAATTTGTCCCCGGCCGACAGTAGCGGCAAAAGCGGAGCTTGCGTAGCGCCACCGTGCGGGGAGCTTGGGGAGTGAAGTCAATAATAACCTGGCGTACCCGGGGGGGAGGGGCTCCGGAAGTCACGAAGTTGCCGTATACCAGAAAGTGAGGCTGTCTGAGAAGGATGGAGGTGGGGCTGCCTGAGAGGGCCGGGGGGGGGGGGGGAGTCTGGAGCAGGGTGGCGCTCCTTGTATCCGCCCCCCCCCCCCCCCCCGCACACACACACACAGCGCACTGGGAAGAGACCGGGGGAGTCAGCTTGATTGTGGCCTGCCTGATCGAGGAATTTACTCGTGTAACCCGCAATAACCGGTAACCAACCTTTTGCATTAACATTGGTGTCAGTCTTATACAATGAAAGTAGGTTTAAACGTGTACAAGCTTAACGGTTGAAAGCAGTATATATCTATAGCTGCAGGAACGTGACGGCTTTGCCGTCTCGACAAGCATGTTGGCCATGATGGTTGCTGATTTTTAACGGATCCAAATCGTAGCCATTCTCAAGAGAATAGCAACCGGAAGCAGCACGATCCTGGCCCGGAAATAGGTGGCGCTGTTACACAAGTCACTGCTGCAGCAGGATTGGATGCTTTTCGCCCCATTGGCCCTGACTCTGTGCTCGGTGCACGAGGCGGCACAAAAACGAACTGTTTCACTTACACCACTGGCCGCAGTATAGCGTTTCTGAAGGAGGTCAGTTCAAGGGTGTGCCGCTGGGGTTATAGCCCGGGCGCTGGCTAGTGACGGGGGGTCCGACCAATGGGGGCGCTGGCCAGTGACGGGGGGTCCGACCAAGGGGGGCGAGACCCAGTGACCGGCCAATGGGAGCGCTGGATCCAGAAGACCCCGCCGGCCGGCCCGGTGTCCAGGGGGGATTGTAGCCGGGAGAGGAGGAAGATATGTGACTGGGGCCTAATTACCTGGAATTGCTAATAGCAATTCTAGACAATGCGGGTTACAACTTGCCCATCTCTTTATCCCCGCTTCACAACTTCGGTTCGTAGTCTCACTCGCTCACCAATCAGACGTCTTTCTTGCAACCAGGCGGGTTGCGACGTGCCGATGAACCTGCCCCAGCATCAGCCGGTTTGGCTGGCTGGGACTTGTCAGGGCACCGTTATGAACTCAGCCTTTAACACCGTCTTAACCACATAAGTTTAGCTACCCCGGCTCCTAACGTGCTAGGGCATTTTTTATGGCCGTGATAGTACCATGGCGCACTGCAATTCACTGTCATCCTACTGAGCCCCCAAAAGATTTAATGCGACAAAACTCTAAAATAAACTCGCCTCATGTGATTGTCTGGTGCGTGGTGCGATAGTGTCGAACTATTTCTACTGGTTCCGGCCCGTTAACTCGCCTAATGTACATGGTGTAAAATCCAGCCAGTCTCTACCCCACGTTGTTTGTAAAAGTCACAGATGTCCGAGCTCCCTTCGTCGTTAACGACACAACTAGACTCCAGTACATGCAGTAAGGGGAACTCAAAAACTAAACAAAGGAAAACATATAACACGGACAAAGGAGGGTAGTGTGTTTGACATATTAGCATTCTCGACTGTAAACCAAGAGGTTGCGGGTTCTATACCCACGTTTGTTTTATCCTTTCATCTCGTTGTCCCTGAAGATTCTTTAATTGGCCAGCATTGCCCCATATGTGTGTGCATAAAAGTGGCGTCTAAATAAGATGCATGTCTTACCACACAAAAAGAGACATATAGTCTTTTCGAGGCTCAGTAGGATGACGGTGAATGTGCAGCGCGGTATGGTACAGACGGAAACAGCCTTTTGGTTAAAGCATATGTGTGCGGGAAAACGTTAAAGCAATATAATCCGTATTTTTGTGTATTACCAACCCCTTCTCCATGTTAAATAAGTATATTCTGGCTGAATTTAAATCCTGAAAGCCTTTGGGCTATCCGGAGAGAAGCAGATTTGTTCACTGGAGCAGAAGTTGGTGGCCGGCTTTATATCCCTGCACGCCTGTTCGCTGTTCGGTAGGGTCGTCAATGAAACGCGGAAAACTTCGAAAAGCTTCTTCGCGGCGGAAAAACCCCGAAGTTTTTCGCATAATTTTGCATAATTTCGCAGGTATTCCGCGTTTAATCGAGGCTCGTTCCGTATTCTGTGTGATGTCGACCTCTGCTCGCCAGGACGTCCGCGCGCGATATAAATAAACCGCGTAGTTTTATGTTGAAATTGTTGTTTTACAGACTCAAAGAAATAAATAATATATGCATCATAATTTTGAGATTCTTTTAGTCTTCATCCTAAAATATTTGGCGACAAACACGCTCAATGGATGCACATTGTAAGAGTCACCGCGCCCCGCCCTTCTCATGCGTATGCCCATGATACCTGCTTCGCTATCGAGGAGGCCAGACCCTTCGCAGATCGTATTGCAAACAGTCTCCATGCCTCTTATTGTGTGGTAAGACATGTCTCTTATTTCGTGGTGAGACAGGTCTCTAATTTCGCGGTAAAACCTGCTTTCTATGGTGTAGCATTACATCTCTCTTATTGTGTGGCGGTGTTGCAGCCACCATGCTGGACATGTATAGCGAATTCTACGCGTAGGATTGGCTTCAAAACGCCACTTTTGGGCACACCCATATGGGGCAATGCTGGCTAATTAAAGAATCCCCAGGGACGAAGAGATGAGAAGATACAACATAAGTTGGTCTAGAACCAGCAACCTCTTGGTCTACTGCCAAGAATACTAATATGTCGACCACACTAGCTTCGTCGTTGGCGGAGAAAGTATCATGGGAATACCCATATTTGGCAGATGTGTGGTATGCGTCACAGCAGAAGTGAAGTTTGCTTCTGCGCAATGTTTAACAATACAAACTCGTAAACTGGTAAAACACAAACTGCTCAAGCATAGAGCGATGGATGTACTTGCAAACCGCCACGCGGCCTCTCTGATATTGGGCAGCAAGATTTGGTCTAGTTGCTCTATCAGTTGCGCTTAGATACATACCAGGAGAGGACGCACAAGATGATTCATCACAGTGTTCTCGTTTCCTTCGCATTCATTTGCGCCATCGGTGAGTTTAATGCGGATTCAGATCCATATTGAGATCCAGGCGGATCCATAATGTTCCGCCTTTTTCTTTGTGATGATCTGTTTTATTAGAAAATGGTGATATTTTTTTCTGGAAATTGATTTTTAATTAGGGTTATCTATCAATCTATTTCAGGCCTAGATACAATTCGGAAAATCAATGACCGTAGCACAAAATTCACCAAATGGGATGTTTTTCTCGGTTTAAGGATTAATATCATGGGATATGTGACTGCCAAAAAAGATTTCAAGAGCTACAGAGATCTTGGGATTCATATTTCTGGCATTCTGTATTGTTAATAATCGTGTCTTTAATGTTAGCAAAAATATTGAATATTCGTATAATATTTATATTGTCCATGTCTGCAGGATACGCCAGTGCCTCCTCTTGCTACGTATGCAATTCGTTGACTGATAGTGGTTGTTCCAATGGCGGATTCAACCCATCTATGATAAATACAGAAAGTGATTGCATCTACTGCGTGGTAAGTCATAACGAAGAAATCTTAATCAATTGTCGCACTTTCAACTTATATTTGTTAATAAAGAGAAATAACCTATTTACATACTTAGTGTATATTGATGCTGCTAATGCTTTCTGGTCGTGTACACCAATGTACAAATATAAATCGTGGGCGATACGAAAGGCGAGGGGTAGTGAGTGTTGGTAAACTTCAATATATATCAGTATATGGTTTGATCGCTACACGTTATTTCCATTCCTGTTTATATCCTACGCAATGCTTGTTTCAGTGCTAATCATGGTTATATCAGTAACTTTATTCCGGACTAGCAATGTTAACATATAAAGCAGCAATACAGCAGATATAGCGACTCCCCAGGCACCAAGGACATGTTGTGATTTAAGGCCAATTTTAAGCACATAAAGGCTAAATTGGGCTAAACAAAACCTGCATATTGTTCTATGTGCGGAGGCCGGCGGTAAAACCCACAACCTGTCTGCTTAGCATCTGGGCTATGGAGACTCCTCCAATAGTGGTAAAGTTGTTGATATTTTGGTTCAAGTGTGCATACTTCTTTTCTGACCTCCTTCAGAAACACCATACTGCATCCAGGGGTGTAAGTGAAACAGCTCGTTTTTGTGCCGCCTCGTGCACCGAGCACAGAGTCAGGGCCAATGGAGAGAAAAGCATCCAATCCTGCTGCAGCAGTGACTTGTGTAACAGCGCCACCTATTTCCGGGCCAGGATCGTGCTGCTTCCGGTTGCTATTCTCGTGATCATGGCTACGATTTGGATCCGTTAAAAATCAGGAACCATCATGGCCAACATGCTTGTCGAGACGGCAAAGCCGTCACATTCCTGTAGCTATAGATATATAATGTCTTCAACCAGTAAGCTTGTACACGTTTAAACTTACTTTTGTTGTATAAGACTGACACTGATGTCAATGCAAAAGGTTGATTAGCGGTTATTACTTGGAATATTGGCGTAAGATGAATAGGATTGTCGGCAATGTTACTGGAATTGCGAAATAAAAATGTTCATGATCTGAATCGACTGTTGTCCATGTTTTTCTATGGTATCATGTTACTTACGTCCCGAACTGCCTTATTGGGGCACTTAAAGTCCACGTCCTATGTACAAGGACACTTTCAAGATATTAACCCCAATATACTACTCCGTCAAAATAGTGAATACTCGCTTATTATATTCAGAAGCACTACCAGAAATATTTGCAATTATTCCATATGAAGCGTTAACGCATCAAGAAATAATGCGGGGCGATCATTCGACCTTTCGTGACTTTGACGGTATAAGGTCAAGGTAGAGACATCCCACAATTCGCGATGAAATACCTGTGCACCGTACCTTGAATTACCCTCGGAATTTGCACGTGTGGGATTCGAACCCCGCACTGGCCTAACAGATTATACTTCACTGTCGCCAAACTCGATATCTAATAGGGCATGCAAGTGAATCTCGTTTTATGTGTGCGATACCTCACGAGATCAGATTTTGGGGACAACGGCGTTATATGCGACCTTAATTTTTCACTGCGCAACTCACTCGCTCCCTGCTTGACGAATCAAAACGCTGTCATTCTAGTCACGATTTGGGACGTGGAACCAGGCAAACTGCGCAGTGAGCGAGGGGAGAAAAGGGTGGGTCCCTTCTAGACCTGTATGTAACTTAAATAAGCACCTGTTAACTATATAGGGACAATATATTGTTGAAAGACACTTTGAACTTGTATTGTCCCGCATCAATAACTGCGGTCAGTAAACTTGGCGCAATACAGCCCGCTGAACACCCAATATTTGTGCTGGCCTGACTGTGTTGCCGACGGCCGAATTACAGATGACAAGCGGAATAAACCATAATTGGCGAAAATGGGGAAACGGCTATTGTTTTCGACATATCGATTTATCCAATGTTTCTCATACTGCTGATGCATATGGGTGATTTTATGAGCAGATGTGATAGAGCCACTTCAGCTCAATACTATTTAATTGTTATTTTACTGCGAATGATTTTATTACAGTTTTGTCCAAATAAAAAATCAATTATGACGGCTTTGACAAATTATAACTAAGCTATATTAAAATAAAGCTTTGAATAAAAATAACATTATAAAATTTAAAAAAAACTTAACTGTATTAACATAAATATTGTGACATTATATAAATCATCACTCATGCCCTTTGTATTTAGCAAATATTTGATGTCAAATAATGTGTACAATTTACCTATGCATATTTGTCAGAGATATATATTACACATAGATATAGATCTAGGTATATGGGAAATGATATGTCTTTTACATATTTTTTAATCTAGGATAAAAAGAAATCAATTTCTCAAATATTAGTTTTTTGTTATATTGAAATATTGAGTTTTTTGTAAGTCAACAATCAAGTGAACATACCAATAAAACATTGCAAAGAATGTAAATATAAATTAGACAAGAGTACAAAGTATGTGGATGAATCTATGAAGTGTGAAAAGGATATCTATTGTGTTTGATGATCTGATGTAAGAAAATGACATTATATCTCTGTATTCTATGTAGTAATATCACACGAAATTGCTATTTTTGGAAATAAACAATTAAAAAAAAATCTATGAAGAAATAAAAAATTTAACTGACTGCATAAACCTCTAGAATATTTAAAGAAAATTAATGAATTTGCCAATGTCATGAATAATGATTGACATCACAAAAAGTAGAAAGTTTATTGTTATAGCCTACTGAATTGTAATGTCCAGTTATCTTTTAAGTGTTGTAAACTGGTTTTTTCAAATAATGGAACATGTTATAATATATACTATAGCAACCGCGCAGAAGTCTGAAAAAGTGATTATACAACACCAGTTTATTTATTATGACACACAGAATTTATTGGCAAAGCAATATGTCTTGGTGATCTTGTCACAACTGTAGCTAAATGTTAGAGAACAGAATAAAAGTAACAACATGTACCATATACATTGATGATTAGTATCATTTTATTGTGATGTTTATACTGGTTAAATGAATATATATATATATATAAAACTGCCAAAGATGTTTAATGTTACTTGAGTCCTTATGTGCTACTTGTTTTTTTTTGGATATTTTTCTGAATTTTTTTATTTTTATTTTTATTAATATATATCATATGTATAGACCTCAGGACAACAGTACCAAAAGGTGCAATTTAATCAAAATTAAGTCGCACAATCTAAAAAGGACATTTTAACATTACAGAGTTATGCAGCATTAATTTTAATGTAGATTTTAATTTGCAAATGTCATGAACAACTTTTGTCACCCAGGGCTGATTTAATGTAAAACAAAGTTGATGATTATTATATCCTATTAAAGCATATAATGTCCTATTTTATTTTAAAAGTCATAAATTTATCTTTTCTTCATTTAAATTGATGGAACACAATCTAATACAATATACCGGTAGCAACTGAGAGATTTGAAAAAGCTTATAGGTTATATTTATTACGGTACACAGGATTTATTAACCAAGGAATATGCCATTGTCATTAATGTTGTCGAATGCAGGAGAATTAAGAGATGATATTCACCTAACAAAATGTAACATATATATTGATTATCCCTTTATGGGGATTTGTTATGTTTATGCTGGTTAAATAAAAATGTTTCTATAAATAATAATACATTCAGTCATATTACTGAATTCCTTATGGGTTAATTGTTATCAGTATTTTTAATAGTTTGTTGTTCGCTTCTTTTTTATTATATGTTTCAAGTTTCATCAGGAAAAAGTAGCTATGAAAAGTGTAATTTAATCAAATTAATTGGACAACGTTAAAGGGAAATGTTATGAATTTGATGAAGTATGAAATATCTAATTTTTTGTACCTTCACTCAGTTTTTGTACATTCACTTAGTTTTTGTATCTGCGACAATTGACATACTTGCGGATTTTATTTTATACCATATGTTGTCAACCTAATTAAACTGATATGATAGAAGCAAATCCAATGCAAAGAGACAAATAGAAACTTTGATTTATTATCATGTTTATGCAATGTAGGAGCAAAAAAGTAGTCAATCATAAAGGTTATAAACTGAATAATTATTGATTTTGCATGTTTGCATTACAGATTCCGGATGAAAATCTCCATATATTTAAAGATTCCACAATTTTTAAATAATTTTTGTTTCCTTGTGTGTTTATGTCAAAAGTAGCAAAAGAAAGTGTAATTTAATTAATCAAAATCAAAAGGAAATATTACAATTAAAGATTTATACAGAACTAAAGCTGTATAACTGTATAACTAAGCTGAACCTAGACACATCAGCTATACAACTTAATAATATCAACACAAGTGGCCACCTATAAACATATAAACACTATTTGTTTTATAAATTAAGGGTTAATTCCACCATTCCCATAAAGAGGAAGCATAGATTATCTATTTTGGCTAGCATATTTGAACGGACCCGTTAAACTGAGGTATGACTGAAGTCAACTGCTTCTTTTTTATACTTCTTTGGATATTAAGTTTGCCGCACAAGTTTTTTTACTTAGATCCAGATCATTATACCGATAAGCCGATAAGTACATGTAAGCTAGCTCACTCTATGGAAAGAGAAAAGTCACAGTACGGGTCTATTTTGTGATTCTCATGAAACTGTTTGTCAAAATACCCATCAATACTATGAATGTAACACAAAGCAAGCAATTCAAAAAGATAATGTTAACACAGTAACTTTACAATGTTTTTCTTTTGAAATTTGCCTATTTGAATGGTAGTTGCATTCAGGATTGAAAAACTGTAATTTTGACGGCAAAGGCTGTCCATACCTGTCACTCGATCACTCAAGATCAGTGTAAACATTGGGAAATCATCTACCTGTTGTGCGCCTAGTTAACTGAACGTGGCCAGTATTATGGAAAATGACATGTTCAAAGTGTCATCTACCAACATATCGACACGAAAAAGTTAACAGTTCTTTATTTAAGACGCACGAAAGACGAATTGCGACCCACCCCTTGTTTGCCTGGCTGGCCGCGGAGCTTGCCTGGTTCCGCGTCCTATGTCGTAACTAGTATGACAGCCATCTGCGCGCGGTATCCATTGTTACGCAGGGGGCGAGTCAGGCTGCGCACTGAACAAAAAGCACGTGTTCGTTTGTTTGTCCCCAAAATCCCAGGCCGGAAGTAGAACCCGCGAGAACTGACATGCCCTATAGGCCACGTTATGGCAGAATGAGAGACTGTAAAGCCTCGGGGCGGGGGGTGGGGCGTGTTATTGTTTTACTGCTGTTCCTACAGAGATTCGAAGGCGCCTTCCTCCGATATGAAGAACCCTCTCCCCCCCCCACACACAACATTTTTGGCAATAATAATTTATTTTATCGAACTAGTTAAAGTTCTAGTTGCACATGGTTTTATGTTGTATAAATTTGTATTTGCTGTAACCAAATAAAACGGATTATTTATGTATAAAAGCGAGGAAGGAAAGTCAGAATAACAAAACATATCCGCCCAATGTTTTGCCCTAAATGTTTGTAGCAAATACTGGATGCCGCGTTGTGTCAACCGTAACCTGGCAAGATTATGTATATATATACAGATAAATAGAAAGGAATGGCATATATTTTTGGTACAACTGTATAGGCATGACGCATGCTACTGTTGAAAATAGCCTACGCCGTGTTGAGGCCGTAAACAAATGAAACATGGCGTTCGCCGTTCGACGATTTACCCGTTGAAACCGGTTTTCAAAACTACGATACCGCACTCGTTAAAGTTTTAACTGAGCTGAGCGCCTGCTTGTGCAGCGAACCAGGAACACATGTCAAACCATAAATTCTGCGCGTTTTTGGTCCCACGACGTCGATGGTGTCATGGGCCCACAATACAAAGACAAGTCTCAACACGCTCAGTGGTGACTAGTACTGGCTTTTCCTCGCGACACCCTTCGGTGACTCCACAGTTCTGGGTAGCCTCTCAAATTAATGCATCGTTGTCCTTGTGTATGGGGTCCGGGCGGAGGGGGGGGGGGGGTACGTCACTCACTCATAGGTGGTGGTAAAGGAGGGGCGACATGCTGAATAGGAGTGGGACTCGGCGAACGCGGGGAATGCGCAAGAGGTGTAGGAAAAACGGTCGGAACTAGGAGGGAGGGAGAGAAATGGGGCTGAGGGAGGGTGACTAATTTTGCAAGATAATTATAGAACTGCTGTCCTTGCAGTTATCGGCCGATGACACATCTATAGCGTCACTACAAGATTGTGAATACCGTTCACCATCATGGTTGGGTGAGGGTAGAAGGGTATCGGCTTTCGGAGAGGGAGGGGCGGGGGGCAGTAATATGTGAAGTTGGGCTGTGGATGAGGAGCGGGTGACTGCGTGAAAAGGAGGGGTGGGGGTGTCATGGGGGTGATGAGGTTTTGCTTGGGGAGGGGTAGTTTACGTGGGGGGGGGGGGGGTAGAGGAGATACATGTGGGGCACGGGGCACCGAGCACAGAGTCAGGGTCAATGGGGGGAAAAGCATCCAATCCTGCTGCAGCAGTGACTTGTGTAACAGCGACATCTATTTCCGGGCCAGGACCGTGCTGCTTCCGGTTGCTATTCTCGTTATCATGGCTACGATTTGGATCCGTTAAAAATCAGGAACCATCATGGCCAACATGCTTGTCGAGACGGCAAAGCCTTCACGTTCCTGTAGGTATAGATATGCTTTCAACCGATAAGATTGTTCACGTTTAAACTTACTTTCATTGTATAAGACGGACACTAAGGTTAATGCAAAAGGTTGGTTACCGGTTATTACTTGGAATACTGGCGTAAGATGAATATGATTCGGCACTGTTACTGAAATTGCGAAATAAAAATGTTCATGGTCTGAATCGGCTGTTGTCCATGTCTTTCCATGATATCGTGTAGCCCACTTCCTGAACTGCTTTATTGGGGGGCTTTTTTTTGTTGAAAGTCCCTTTCAAGATATTCAGCCCAATATACTACACCATCAAAATAGTTAATACTCGCTTAATTTATTCAGAAGCACTATCAGCAATATTTGCAATTATTCCATATGAAGTGCTAAACCATCAAGAAATAGTCAGAGGCGATCATTCGACGTTTCGTGACGTACATGTAGGTTCCAAGTTGAAGAGCTGCTGGTGCGCTGTAGGCAGTAGACGGGCAGTCATACTATTTCTTCTGTTAACAACTCTGTTAAATGGTCCATAAACCCATCAATTGTCTACGTTTAACAATTAGACCGGAAGCTTCATCTACGTCGCGATAATTACGGCTTTGATGGTTCAGAGTTTATGATCGACTTTGTACAGGTTTCGCGACTAAAAATTGCCGCACTTACCACAGTATGAGCGACATAACTTGCACAACCACCCATATTTTTTCAACATTTACTCCTCTATCTCTATGTTACGCGCATTCTACGAATTAATGTACCCAGAAGCTGTTTTTTTAATTGAGGAGGGTGGGGTGTGGCAGGTAAATTAATGTGTATGACATTGTTGTTGCTGTTCCAACAGCGAAGGCGCCTCCCTACGACATGACGAACCCATTCCCTGAACACACACGTAACATTTGTTGAAATAGTAACTTATTCCAGCGATTAAATTAAATTTATCTTCCAGCATCCCATTGCCGCGATCAGAAAAATTAACGTTCTAGTTACACCTGTTGTCATGTCATATAACTATGGATATGTTGACCATCCATTGCATGGATCGCTATTGTAAGCAGCGTAATTATCAAGGTCGTCGATGGCTTTCAAATCTAATCGTCCATTATGCCAACAACATATTGCTTTTAACCGAACAAGCGCTAAGCCCGACCCTTTGCCGTTACAATGAATTTACCATTCACAACTTAAAATTGTCATCAAGAACATGTTCTGCCTTGATATTCGTCACATGTACAATAGTACAACAATTGAATGGGTGTCCCGTGGAGTTCATACCCGGTCCCCCCGTTGAAAGGTATATGTTGTTGTCGGGTATGACCCTATTTTTCTGCGCAAAGGGTCGGCTTTCCCGCGGAGACATGGTTCTGCCGATGTTGTTATATCACCAAAATTATAGAGAAGCGTCGTGGATATACTTTCAACTCGTCTTCCATCTTCTTTTTTTGGCGGCAGCAGAACATATTTTAGTTTTAGCGAATGTTTAGTGCATTAGGACATCAGTAAAACGGTAAAACTTAGTAGTTTCGTGTCAATCTAGGTTGTCGTCGCTCAACTGAACATTTCTTTCTTTCATCCACCCCACCTCTCCCATCACATGGTGGATGAAGGTGGGCACTGTCCGTCTTAACCTTCGGGTTACACGAGTAAATTCCTCGATCAGGCAGGCCACAATCAAGCTGACTGCCCCAGTCTCCTGCACCGTCCAGTGCGCTGTGTGTGGGGGGGGGGGGGCGAATATAAGGAGCGCCACCCTGCTTCAGACCCCCCCCCCTTGCCCTCTCAAGCAGCCCCACTTCCGTCCTTCTCAGACAGTCCTACTTTCTGGTATCCGGCAACTTCGTGACTTCCGGAGCCTCTCCCCCCAGGTAAGCCAGAGTATTATTGGCTTCACTCCCCAAGCTCCCCGCATGGTGGCGCTAAGCAAGCTCCGCTTTTACTGCTACTGTCGGCCGGGGGCAAATTTCAAGATTCTTGAAAAACAGTCAAATCAGATGTAACTGCTTCTGTGATGATATGTATGTAATTACATGCTTATATAATTAGGAACTACTTTATTCATCGCAGCTTTACATCCCTCAATCAGTAAATAGTACCGGTATATTCCTACGCACCATCGCACTGTCACATGAACTACTATTATCCAGCATTCCAATAAATGACACGCAGACTACAAGACGTGTTGTCTCTGAGCTCCGAAGCATGACATGGTGGCAGCCGGTGAAACTTTATAGCCTCAACTATGAAGTTATCAAATTCTTCGTATGAAAACCTGTGTCAACGCCTAGGTGAAGAATTTGAAGCCAGAAAAACAACACCGGTACATTTCTGACAGACAGAACGACGCGTCATAGCGGAAGCATGCAAGACTTCAAGCCGGCATGGACGGAACAGCCACGTTGACAAAACTCAGTCTGAATGGAAAACACGTGTTCTGACCAAGACAAACGGTAATGTGCCAATACCTTAGGAACTTTCTAAAGTATTTCACTGCATCTTCTTCACAGAGATAAGCATAGCTGGAATGCAAGGTGTATTTATGGTGCAGACGCATGTGTTTACAGTGGCCATAGACTGTCTGAGTTAAGGTGAAGGACACTGTTGTCGGAGGGTCAAGGACGTTAACGTCAAACGGCCGGTACGCTGGTTCTCTTGTTCATCTATATTCTGTGCCAAGGAAACGTCGAACTGACCTCACAAGGGAACCACGTGATACAAAGATGGCTGACGTAACCCCCAGGTTGGACTGGACTTGTTCCGATATCGCAACAGCATTTAAAATGTTCAAACAGCGATGTCAACTATATTTTTCCGTGAAAGACATTAAAAAGGAAAAGCAAGTTGACCATATTCTACTCTTAGCCGGAGAGGAAGGGTTGAAAAAGTTTAACTCGTGGAGTCTGAGTGAAACAGACGCCAAAGACCCTGATAAAGTGTGGAAGAAGTTTGAGGAACAATTAGACCCCAAACACAATTTCAGACTTGCAAGATTCTATCTGCAGAAGTATAGGCAGACAGAAAATGAGACTATCGACGATTTTGTGTCAAGATGTAAGCTTCAGGCTCAAAAGTGTAGTTTCAGAGACGAACAAGAGTCTAACGAGAGCATCATTGAGCAAGTCATAATCGGGACAAAGCACCGTGAGCTTCAAAAGGAACTTTTGGGAAAAGAAATAGGTTTTACCATTGACAATGTTATAGAGTTGGGCCGCGCTCATGAAGCTTCAATTAGTCATATGCTGCAATTAGATGAAACCCAAACTATGTCGAGCCAAGGTACTACCGCTATGAACTCAATTAGAAAGACTTATCCGTCGAAGGCGGCATGTTTTCATTGTGGAGGATCCCATCCACGGAAAGATAAAGACAGTTGTCCAGCCTATGGATCCTTTTGCAGAATATGTAACAAGTCAAATCACTGGGCCAAGGTGTGTCGGTCCAGGAAGACACCACCAAGTGATAAGTCAAGGTCGAATTCCCGTTACAACCCCAGAATGTCGACCAGGCAAACTTACAAGTCTCCTCATCGCCAAGCTCCTCGTCACAATGATCATCAAGATTCACGTCATAATGTTCAAACAATCGATTTATCTCACCCATTCAGTGACTTATCCTTTTCTGAGATAAATACGACCGGCGATGGAAGAGAAGAGGTATTCACAAAAATCAACATTCGATTGCCTGACAGACCCCATCTATCAGCAAATCTACAGGTAAAGATTGATACGGGAGCCCAAGGGAACACACTCCCAGTAAGAATCTTTCGGAAAATGTTCCCATCGCAACTCAACTCAACTTAATTATAATTGTCAAGAATAAAACATAAAAAAACGAGCTGTGTGCGCCTAATACATCAAAAACATGCTGTACCCTTTCGAAAAAGTTGTAATTGCGACTGAACTCTTTCTTTTCATTTTCTGATACCGTGTGTTATTAGGCTTAGCCTGGGTCCCCGCATTAATTTGAAGAAATGCGTGGCGCATTTTTCTTATCAAATTGCGCAGCGCCGCCCTGACGAGGGAGTGTGAACATGCATTGAGGATGTAGGCGACAACAGAGATATAATGGAGCCCTGGAGGCAGCGCCCTGCCAGGAGATAGAGGCCCCTGATGAGGGTGAATGGGGGGTGAGATAGGGCAGGGTGGTGGGGTTGAGCGGGGCCGAGGCTAGGGCCGAGGGCCACCGGCGCACGTTTCTCCACGACACTCGTAGGCGGTAGCGACTCCTCCACCAATTACACCGTCCCCCGGCACCCTTCTTGATATCACCAATCATCGAAGGCGGGGGAGGGGGGATGTCAGAGGTCCGCCGGGTTCTCCTTCTCCACCAGCACGACAGAGATGACAAGATGGCCGTTTTGCTGCCCCTGTTACTCCTTCACCCGGGTGTACCTGGGGGAGAGGGGTGCCGCTGTGGGTCCGACCCTCGGCGAGCGTGACGGGGTGACGGCGGAAAGCAGACAGCCACCCCAGTGCACGAGGGAGGCCCCAGGAACCACCACCTCATACTGCTCTACCCCCCCCCCACCCTCCCTCCCGGCATGCAGGCCAAGGTTCCGCCTCTTAAGTATTAGATAAGGAATGAGTTGTAGGTCATTATTGGGATCGAAGAAATTCGAGGCGTAACCGAGAAGTTGTGAGATCCCAATAATGACCTACAACTCATTCCTTATATGGCTTAATGCATACTTCTATTGTTTCCTCCGAGGAGGCGGCGATGGCATGGAATATGTGAGCGAGGGGTCATTATTGTGACGGAACTATAATGACCCGCTCTGGTACAATAATGACCCCCTGCTCACGGTCCGCGGGTCCTTACCGGCAAAACACGACTCCGAGAAAACAGTAGAAGTATGCATTAAGTATGCATTAAGTATTAGGATCTCACAACTTCTCGGCTACGCCTCGAAGTTCTTCGATCCCAATAATGACCTACAACTCATTCCTTATCTGGCTTAATGCCTACTTCTATTGTTTCCTCCGAGGAGGCGGCGATGGCATGGCGTATGTGAGCAGGAGGTCATTATTGTACCAAAGCGGGTCATTATAGTTCCGTCACAATAATGAGGAGCTTGTGGGTGTATGCTATGAAAATTGTCGGGAGACTGAGCTTATTTGCTTTATCCGCATTTAGGTGCGTAACTCCGCATCCGGTTTCCTTATTTGGCTAATCCAATTGGTAGCAATCGATATCGCATGCAATGCATGGTCACACGTCAGTGCCCGTGTAATGGACCTGCCAAGTTCCATGCGTAAACTATTATAGTTATAAGAATAACGCCCAGGGCCGCAATATATATGCTAGACCCGCGTTTGAACTTTACCTTTTCGGGAAATAACACAAAACGTTTTTTTGACTTTCCAGAATCCCCACATTGGGGCAATCCCCAAAGTCATGTCTTGCCTTGATATTTACTTATATTTATATACAGGATGACACTGCGTTTATGTAAATAGCAAAGGCGAACCGCGATGGGGGGGGGGGAGGGCACTTGCTTGGTTGGGAGGGTACCCCCTGAGAGAGGTTCCCCCCTCCCCCACCTTAAAACATCCTCACCTCAAAAATCCTCTGGAGGGGTATCTTTTTGTCACGTCTGTCCGCCTTAGGAGCTGCGGAATATATTAGCTTCGGCTCTATATCCCAGTGTTCCACGCAGGCCCGTTTAGTTTATTCGTGAACTAATACGGGTACGATATACATGGGTATATTTTATACGAAACGGCATAATGACATCACTGGGGGTCATGACTACTACTACAATACGGCTTCATGACTCCATTGGGGTCGGCCCGGTAGCTCGGTGGGCTAGAGTGCTCGTATTGAGTGCTCTGGTCACCTGAGAGACTAACGGCACGTGGGTCGGTGGTTCGAGTCCCGCTGTGGCCATGTCTGTGTGGTCGCAGCATGAAAAAAAAACCATGTCCTTCTTCGTAACCGTACTGCACTGCACTGGGATCCTCCCACTCCACACACAGGCAACTCGTCTGAAGCCTGACATATCGGTCAAAGGTTGAACGTTAATCGTTTGCTTAGGGCCATATATGTTTCTTGTTGGAGATATGAAATGAAACAGTGTGAAAAGCGAACTATATTTAAGGTGCATTTGTGACTTAGACGCAAATGCCTATGTAAATCAACCGTTGTTGACATTTTGGACGGGTGAGCAAACACTAACGAGGAGTAGTAAAGCATCACTTTCTCTCCGACCCCACTCCTTCCCGTCAATCGCAATATCGCCACTCACACAAGAGTTATTGTCGTACACGACGGGGTCATGTGACATTTTGATCTTGGCCCAATGAGTTCCAAAACTACTCACTCTCTGCCCGTATATCCGGTTTATCATATTAGTGCATTGTAGATCTTGTGGGTGTTATGACGAGTTTGGGGGGGGGGGAGGGGCGGGGGGCAGCGGGCAGGCGAGAATGAGGCTGGTGGGTGTCAGAAATGGGGGTTGGCAGAGGCCAAGAATGGTAGGACTGAGAGGGGCCAGGAGAGTATGGTGGGTGTTAGGATGGGGGGGGGGCGATGGACAAGAGAGCATAATGGGTGTTAGGACAGGAGGGGGGCAGGGTGCTGGAGAGCCTGGGTCTGGCAAGTGTTAGGACGGGAGCGGGGGCATGTTCTAGGAGAGCATGAATGTGGTGGGCGTTAAAACGAGAGGGCAGGTGCAGGGCGAGCATGAGTCTGGTGGGTGTTAAAATAGGGGGGGGTGGGGGGGCAGGGGCCCGGATAGCCCCATGTGACGTTGTTGGGAAACAACGCCACATGTCCGGTCTATCAAACCCTGTACGGCATTTTACAAACACGCGTGGCGAGAAGCGGTGCTGATGGCGAGAACTTTTTGGGGTATGGCAATAGTTTCTAAAAGTATGCATCTTACAACTAATCTTGTTATTTTGGTTGAAGTCTCCGTGATTACGACGATATCGTCTGTTGATTTTTCGAAGCAGCGGACAACTCTGTTCTGTCCGCCCACTTGCCCACCCATTGGAGAAACTGCACATGCGTGCATGTCGTTAAAACCGCACCATTCGCTTGGTGGCGCTTCATACACCCAGCCATTGACACGCAATAAGCGAAACGCCACCTGGCGAAAGCCGCCGGTGAAGAATGACCAAATACGAAATGGCGCGATAAAAAACAAGAAAGTCTCATTTCAACCGACTTGATAGTAATGCGATACTTTGTTAGTTCATATGCATGTGGGTTTTGTGGTAAATATGAAGTTAAGGTATCAGAGTACAAAACGACAAGGATTTGATAGATCGTGCCGTTAACAACACTTCGTCGCCCACAAAAGCAAATCTTACACCCTCATTTTCTACATGCGGACATGGGACTGTTGTGCGGAGCAACAACTGTCTCATATGGGACTAGGGCCCGGAGCGCATGAGTTTGGTGGGTGGTAGGAGGCGCCAGAAGAGTCTGGTAAGTGTTAGGACTGGGGCCAGAGGCGTCTGGTGGGTGTTTGGACAGGGTGGGGGATAGCCAGGAGAGTGGGGATTTTAGAACGGGGGGACAGGGTCCAGGAGCATGAGTCGGGCGGGGTGTCATTGAGGGGTGGGGGCATGACAGTATGAGTCTGGTGAGTGTTAGGACGGGGGAGCCAGGAGAGCATGAGTATGGTGGGTGTTACGAGTGAGGGGGGGGGTGGTAAATGTTTATGTAATGGTAAAGACGAACTCCGATGGAGAGAGGGGCACTGGCCTGACTTTACTATCCCCCACCATTTTTGGCTGTTTCCTATGTCTCAGCCTACTGTCTTATCTACCGCCCATTGCCATCTTTCTGGGCTGTTTTCTATGTTTCAGCCTACTGTCTTTACCACCATTTTCGTGTATCACACAACTGTCTTAAATCACCGCTTTACCAGCCTTTTCGTGGTTAATGGAATGTTACTCACGTATCTTTACAATGAGGGAACAAACCAACGTACATGTACAAGCTTGGGTCACTGCTTGGTCTCGAACCGGCTTTACGCACGCCAACCCGCATGCTTAACCAATGCGCCACCGCGACTTGCACGAAAGACAATGTTTGGAACTTTGACTGTATGAACATTGGAATCATTCTCTCATAGATGTCGCTACTTGTCTTTTAATAACTCGCTAGATGGCGCCACTTGTATCATAATCAATCGCCAGATGTCGCTGCCCTATTTCGGCACATGCCGTTTCGAGGAAATTTGTCACTCGTGCTGTCTTCATGACCTCGGACGTGCTATACGTGAATCCAGACATGACATAGACAACACAAATACAATGTAACCTACTAAATTTAGTCGAATAATAGAAATATATAGCAAATAGTTCTTTAGGAATATTGCACTAGCTTCAAGGAATATTATACTAGATTTTTAAGGAATTTTAGACTAGTTTTACTGGAATATTGTACTACTTTTAAGGAATATTATACTAGGTTTTTAAGTTTTACAGGAATATTGTGCTAGTTTTATAAGCTATTTTACTA
Organism: Arenicola marina; assembly: GCA_964019135.1. Lineage (NCBI taxonomy): Eukaryota > Metazoa > Annelida > Polychaeta > Arenicolidae > Arenicola > Arenicola marina. Next base: position 37,155,626 of record OZ025253.1, on the reverse strand, counting down.
GTTTTAAGGAATATTATACTAGCTTTTATTCCTTTAAGGAATATTATACTACGTTTTTTATAGTAGTTTTTAAGGAATATTATAAGTACTTACTACTTTTTAAGAAATATTATGCTAGCGGAATATTGTATTACTTTTTTAAGATTTTTAAGGAATTCTAGTTTAAGGAATATTATACTAGGTTTTAAGGAATATTGTACTAGTTTTAAGGAATACTAGCTTTTAAGGAATTACTCGCTACTATTCAACACGGCATCGAGTGTATATAGCACGTTCTCACACCTTGACACGAGGCGAGCGCGCGACAGTATTCGCCATGCTCCCGGCATCCAAGGCGTCACTTTTGCATTCAAAGATGGCGACCGACAACAACATTGCATCACTATGTTTTGCCGATTAACGGAACATTATAAACCTGTAAGTAGCCCAAAATGACATAATTTTACACTTTCAGGCAGTCTCTTTTTATTTTTAGGCCTTTTTAGGCCTCTTTTTAGACAGTTTTTTGTACAGGCCATTTTTCAATTTTGGTGGGGGGTTGTAAAGTTGGTCCGCATCACAGTGTTCCAGACAGACCTGTTTCGTTTATTCGTGACCGTATATGGGTATCTTTTTATAAGAATCGGTCGTCGTTCTCTACTAATGGCATCACTGGGGGGTCATGATGCTACTACAATACGGTTTCATCATACCATTGCAATATGGAGTCGCCAGCGTAGTCATTCAATTGACAGTCTAGGCCATGCCGCACTGGGATCCTCCCAGTCCACGCACAGATAACTCGTCTGAAGCGTGACAGATTGGTCAAAGGTTGAACGTTAATCGTTTGCTAAGGGCCTTAAATGCTTCTTGTTGGTGACATGACATCATGACTGTACAATCACTACGGGATCTTATCGAGACGAGACAGGGCTACTTATGCTCTACGTCATTGCCTAGTATCAACGTCTACTTTCCGGTTGTTTTCTTTCACTCGCCTCACACACAGCATCGGCTAAAGCTGTCTTTGGATGCACAACTAACCACTAAAGTTCCTGCATATCAGAATTATAACCATCCGAGTAGATTTATGTAATACATGAGCGGTTAGACAGTTGATAAACCGGAATGCGGTTGTCTCATGAGTGACTGTCAGTGTCACGCGATCTAATGTGCTGCGCGGGGTTTCCATGTCGAATGACGTAATAATCATCATGACTCGCATGACTGCGCGCGGTATATTTGGCTGCGTAACAACGCTCCTTATATGGACTGACCAGGCGAGGACAATGTCTCCTTTGTCGCATAAATGTAAACATCGATGATTTGCCTTAAAATACAATAGTTTCATCGCGCTGCCCACATGCATTATGGAGATATAAATGTCTTATCTTTAAATATATCATGATTTTATAGTTAGCAATGCCTAGACCAAAGTAAACAGAAACAGTTTCACATCACCTCGATTCTTCGCGCACTAACCGCGCAGCCGGCCGGGTTCCCAAGACTCAAACGTTGAATAGCGAACTATATTTAGAGTGCATTTTGGACGGAAATGTCGTATGTAAATCAGCCATTGTTGACATTTTGATCGTTGAGCAAACACTAACGAAGAGTAGTAGAGAATAGGGACGAGTTGGGTGGAGGGGGGGAGGTTAGGGGATAATGAGGCTGGTGGGTGTCAGGAATGGAGGGTGGCAGGGGCCAGGAGAGCATTAGTCTTATGAGTGTTAGGACGCGGGGGTAGGGGCAGGGTAGACTGGTGTGTGTTCGGACTGGGGAGAGGGCATTGGCCAGGAGAGTCAGGTGGGTGTTAGGACATGAGGGGGCCGCGGCCATGAGAGTCCGGTGGTGTCGGTGGTGGGGGAAGGTCGGGGCAGGAGACCATTTAGCTGGTGGATGTCAGTGCGGAGTGCACAAGTCTGGCCGATGTCTGTGGGCTGGAGGGCTTTAGGAGTGGTGGATGGGTGGGGGAATGGGCAGATAGGAGTTCATGAAAATGGTGGGTAGTGAGTGGGCGGGGGGAGGACAGGAGGGCATGCGTCTGGCGAGTGTGGGTGTAGGCGGTGGGAAGGATGAGCGTTAGAGTCTGGTGGATGGGTGTGGGGCGTAGGGACAGTGAGGTGGGCGGCTGTGGGGGTGGGTAGCAACACTTGTTATAAATGATGAACTGAAAGTTCATTGCGGAGAGTGGGATGATTCGGCATTTACCTTTGCCATTTTTGCGATATAATTTATAACTTATATAGGTTCATGCATCCTACTTGAAACGACCACTTGATTCGTAGAAGAACGTTAAAATACTGTGGTTGAAGTGAAAAGGGCCTTTTTGCATGAATCTGTATAATGGATACTGCTGTATTTCGGTCGCACACCCTGCCAGATTTTGTTCAAACAATGTGGTAAATTAGATGTAGATACTGCAAGGGAAGTAGCCCAACCGGTTGCAAGTAACCTACCATTAACAATTGCCCTTGGTTACCCGACAAAACATTGAATTATGCCATTATTGATCTCATGTCTAATTCAATATACGACTTGTAAACGTTTGCCACCGGCCTGTGGTTTAAAAGAACGTTAATGCACTGTTTAGTCTCAATGTGTGTAGCTTAAAACATTGGATTACTTCTCTGTTCAGCATGTGTATATGTGAAGCCATATTCTGTGAAGCGGTCTCTCTGTCCAATAGCCTATGTTTACTTGTGTAGCTATATTCTGTGAAACGGTCTTGCCAACGGTTACAAACCCAGGTGTCTCGAACTATTTTCAGCCGACAGTGACGTTCTATAGATAATCTGCCCCCTGCCCACGACTCCCCCCCCCCCCCCCACTACACCCACGTCTTTAAGTGCACCAATAAGGTAGCACAGGAAGTAAGCTATATGAAGCAATCAAAAGACATGAACAACAGCCAATCCAGCTTATAATGTGCATCTTTATTTCACACTTTCAGTGATATTGCCAACAATCCAACCCATGTTATCCTAATGTTCCAAGTTTTCCGTTAACTAACATCTGTGCTGATATCAGTGCCAGTATTATACAACGAATCAAAGTGAGTTTAAACGTTTGCAATTTTGAAGAAAGAAGAAATCTAAAGCTGCATCAATGTGACGTCATAGCCTTGTCGACAAGCATGTTGGCCATGATTGTTCATGATTTTCAACGGATCCAAATTGTAGAGATGGTCAAGAGTGCCGCAACCGGAGGCAGCACGTAGCTAGCCCGGAAGTAGGTGGCGCTGTTACACAAGAGACTGGTGCAGCATGATGTGGTGGTTTTCGCCCCAAAGATGCTGAAGTCTTGCTCGGAGCACAGGGCTGCACAAGAACGAATGGTCCCACTTGCACCATAGACCCCACCATAGGCTTTCTGTGGGAGATAATAAAGACACATATGCACTCTTGAACCACAATGTCCACAACTTCACTACTATGGCGGGAGCCTCATGGCTTAGGTTGGGTCGCAGGTTAACACCCGCAGCTGGGACAAGCTCCAGCCAACCCCATGTCATTGTGCAGGGATGTTTTGTGAACCGAATTTATACTTTATGTGCACAAAGTTAAAACATAAAACAAGAACATTTCGTGTAAGCTTTCGTGATAATATTGCTTGTCTGGAATAAGGATATTGATATAACCATGACTAACAGTGAAATAAACATATCGTCAGGTCTGTAAAAGAATTAAAATATCGTATAGCGGTCAACTCATATACTGTTATATTGAAGTTCACCAACATTATTGTCACATTTGTTATGTATCCCACGATTTCTGTATATAGCATATACGGCCATGAAACAGTGGTATCATTAATATTCACCACATATGTAAATACGGCACATTATTCCTATTTTTTTAACCAATGGACATTGAACATAGGAAAAGTGTTTAAGATTTCTTTGTTATTACTTACTATGCAGTAGTTGCAACCACTTGCTGTCGTTTGCCCAAAGGGGCTGAATCCGTCCTTGGTACAGCCGCTGTCAGTCGCCGAATTGCATACATAGCAAGTGGTGCCGCTGGCGTACCCTGCAGACATAATGATGATTTGCGAGCATTCAATATTGAATAATGTAAATCGAATTGCTAACATCAGTGTCACGATAATACACGACTTCGCAATTATACGCCATCTTGGAAAAAGCGTGACTGGCGCAAAGAGTTCTGGGAAATATTTTTGTGTTATCTTGATTTTTTTCTATGGAGATCAATACCATATTTCCAGGTTATTGGCAAGGCATATATAAAAAATAATGAGCATGTCTAATTTAGATCCAGATCACGTAACTTTTCCGTCACATAGATGACAATATTGCATGTTCAAGTGTCTACAATATACGTAGTCATGCGATGACGCCATCTTGACATCTTGCAAAGACAAAAATAATACCCATAATGCATTGCACATACAGTGGATGCATTGACAGTACACAACGCCAGAAATATGAGGCCAAAAATTGCATTTGTGTCTCGTGAAATCTTTCTTATAGACAATATATGCCATGATATTAATCTTTAAACCGAGACAAACTTTAGTGACTTTCCACTTTAGTTATGATCTGCGTTGTCCCTTTACCAAAAGATAGAGAGATAGACAATCCTAACAACCCAACTACCCCCCAAAATGTGTTTACATAAAAGCAGATAATCACGAAGAAAGAGGTCCAGATTGAGGTTCAGGCGGAACATTCTAGATTAACCTGGACCTCAACCTGGATCTGAATCCAGATTAAACTCACCTATAGCGCAAATTAATGCGAAGGAAACGAGAACACTGTGATGAATCATTTTGTGCGTCGTGTCCGGGTTTGTATCTAAACGCAACTGATCGAGCAACTGGATTAAATCTGCTTGTCCAATGCCGGGGCGGTCACATGACTGTTTTGAAATGCACTCGCCCATTTTCCAGAAACGGAAAGCATCGCCCTGGCTGCACGCTTGAGTGGTTTGCCACCACTGAGATGTCTGTGTTGTATTGGTTGTGGTTGTGGTTGTGGTTGGTTGTATATTCAGGACGTTTTAACCACTTTTGGTCATATCGCGTCAATGGAAGAAGGAAGGGAGAGAGGAGCCATGTCCCCGGGGGTAACCCCTACTCTTTACGATAAAGGACACGGGATCTTTACCCTGCGAGCACATAGACATGGCCACAGCGAACCATCGATCCGCGCGCCGTTAGGCTCTCAGGTGGCCAGAGCACTCAAGGCGAGCGCTCTAACCCACTGAGCTACGGGGCCGGCCCCGTTTGTTCTGTTGGATAGGGTCCTGGGCGCATGAATAAACATCGCCTCGGCAGCGACGTATACAACACATCTGACTCAGCGTCGTCTCATTTTTCATCCTGGCAACGATGTTCTACCTTCTCAGCCAATGAGACAGCTAGACTTCTCGCAGATCCTCTTATAACACCGAATTATTTGAAACCGGAATAACGAAATCTCCGGAATCACGCGTTCGCGCCAAAAATTTAAATGGCCTGGCCGACACGGGAAACCAGATGTGGCGCGATGCCGAGACAGCAGGCCGGAGTTAAAATGTGGTAACCCCGGCCCACACGAGTTCAGGCTCGTGAGCAATGGGTAGGCCGCAGTTATCCGCGAACAACCCCGGCCCACTCAAACGGAGACTCGCAAGGAATGGCTAGGCCGTAGTTATCCGCGACAACCCCGGCCCACTGGAACCGAGGCTCGTGAGCAATGCCTGGGCCGTGGCTGTCAACCATTCGCTTACAGGAACTACAGCTTTATATTTGAATGAATATTAATTACTGACAATAATCAACACTGTTTCCTGGGTAATACATCGTATGGGTTGGATGGATGGGCTTGGGCCACTCGAACCGAGGCTCTTGAGCTGTGGCTGGGCCGGAGTTGTCCGTGGCAACCCCGGCCAGTCGCTGTCAACCATTCGCTTATAGGAGGTACAGCTCTACATTTGAATGCATATTAATTACTGACAATACTCAACACTGTTTCCTGGGTAATACATCGAATGGGTTGGATGCATGGGCTTAGGCCACTCCAACCGAGGCCTTTGAGCTGTGGCTGGGCCGGAGTTGTCCGTGGCAACCCCGGCCAGTCGCTGTCAATCATTCGCTTATAGGAGGTACAGCTCTACATTTGAATGCATATTAATTACTGACAATAATCAACACTGTTTTCTTGGGAAATACTTCATATGGGTTGGATGCATGGGGGGTTCGGTGTTAGTGGTGCGTGCGGTTAAACAAATGCTCGGATATGATTATACAGGGTTTAATTTAAGACTTATCATACTTTATCATACTTTATTTTGATGAACAAGCGGTCTGGGATCTGTATCATACAATGTATTCCTATCATAACTGCAGACTTGTGACATGATGTTGGACAAAAGACTCCGACATAATTTGTTAGGGGCGGATCCAGGAATTTAAAAATGGGGGGGGGGGGGGGCGGGGTATATTCAAACTTGCGACTGGGGGGGCGGGGCACGCCTCTGATAGCGTTATTCTTTAAAAAAAGGGGGAGGGGGGTCCACCAATCAACCTACCTCACAAAATGAAAGTTTGTACTTCTTAAACATAAAAACAACTCTGTGCTACACATATAGACCTTACAGCCATGTTCGTGGGTTTCTCTCTACTTCCCCGGCCCAGCGTCTATCCTCAATCCGCCCCACAGACTCCCTCCTCCCTCCTCCTTCCTCTTGCTGAGAAGTCATTCCAGCTTTGCCTGACGGCCTCGCGGTATTTCACACCATTGGTGACAGCTTTATCGTCTCCAGTTTCGTTTCGACGTGCAGCGACAGTTCTGTGTGTGGACTCGCCTGCCTCTGCTAGACGGCGGTATAGTCGCATGGGCTATCGGGCAAGAGCACTAAGAGCGAACGGTTAAATTTGGCGCCCAAACTACGTTATGTCCATGATACACATAGCGAACTTTGGTGCTCGGTCGCAAGATATCAATCAAGGTAGGGGATGCAATGTAAGGGATGCAATGTAGAGGAACGACTGGAAGCAAGAAACCATCCTACACTAGAAGACTATGTATGTCTCTTTCTCTCTATTTATGCCTACTAATAGCTCCGTTTTATCTCTATTACGTCTCTCCCTCTTTCCATCGTCAAGTTGCCCATGTGTGTATCCCTTTCCTTCTCTCGATCTGTCTCCCACGTTGTCTGCCCCTGCCCAATGTATGGTTCTCTCTCCCCCTCTCCACTTGTGTCTCACTATCACTGTCCGGTTCTAGGACAACTCCCCCCCGGAAAATTCTTCCCCGGACAATTCCCCCTCGGACAATTCCCCCCTAGGACAATTCCCCCCCGGACAATTCCCCCCTAGGACAACTTCCCCCCGGACAACTCCCCCCTACGAGACAACTTCCCCCCAGACAATTGCCCCCGGACAATTCCTCCCCAGTCAGTTCCCCCCCGGACAACCGCCCCCCCCCCCCCCCACCACAATATCCCACCTGGAAAATGTTCCCCTTGGGCCAGTCCCCCCCGGCAAGTTGCCACCGGACAATTCCCCCCTGCACGATAACCACCCCCTGGAAACACACGCCCACAAACGGACCAGCCCCCCCCCCCCCTTCTCCTTCCGACACGTATGAATACTTCGGGGGGACATCCGGGAGGGATAGACACTGGCAGTCATGGCGAAGTTTACGGTGGTTAATTATTTGAACACTTTCGACATGAACTGGAATATATAGTCAATAGCTGCAATTAAAAAAATACTTCAGTCTCAGATGGGCACATCGAGAGGAATTCCAGATTTTTGCTCCGGGGATTGAGAGAAAAATGGCGAAAAAAGGGGTCATTTGGGCCACACATATGTATATACCTAAATACATCTAGTGCCCCCACCCCCCTTCCCCGCCAATGGGGTGCGAGTGGTGCCTGAGAAAATATGTATTTCCTTCCACCTTGGCACGCCATGTGCGCAGCCACGAGTGAGGTAACACCCATATAAAAAATTATAGGCTTCTGCCCACGTTGTGACAAAAAGTCATATGGCGAACCAAATTTACTTCCGTCCAAACCAAACTGTATTTTATGTAACACATTTACTTTCTAAAGTACCTAACGTACATTTGGTCAACGAAAGTTACTTTCGTCTTGACGACTAAGCGACTGCCGAGGCGGGGGGGGGGGGGGGTGCGGGGTGCACTATGTATAGCTAGATAAACAAATACGTATCACATAAATAACACCTTTTTTCCCCTGTTCTTCTTTCCCCTGAGCAGAAACCTGCATTTTCCCTCGATGTCGTATGCACCCATTATCTCTATCGTCAGAATGCCGGTGTCATGTTGGATGCCTTCTTAACCAAACATTTATCTCGCGATGACAATTTTTTTTAATATTTTATTTGTATTTTAGATTCTCTGGCTCTCATATGACCACTATCGTATGGGCGGCATACCCGCACCATCATAAAGGTAGTGCCCCCCAAGGCCTCTAGCATAAAGGAGCACGCGCCTGCTGTGACGTCCATTGCCCATTGTGGTGTGGGGCGGTGTGGGGTGGGGTCAGGTGGGGGGTGGGGGGGGGTGCATGCTTCTCTTTGAAGCGCTATCGCGCCAAACACAATGCGTTTTAGCAAGGATGATGTATATTATACACCATAATTGGTCTTAGCAAGGACAGATTCGCGTGCGACTTTCATTTTGTTCGTTTTTACAGGCGCTCGGAGGTCTCTAGTATCAATACCCAGCAAGTTATGACCATTCAAAACCGACATGCGAGTTAACGCACATTCAAAGCAGTCCGAATTTTCCTGTGGGGGAATTGTCGGGGGGCAAGCAATTGTCCGAAGGGAGGAGGGAGGTGTCGGGGTGAACGAGCGGGGAAGAATTGTCCTAGGTGGGGGGGGGGCGGTGGTATTGTCTGGGGGGGGGGGTTGTCCTGCTCCCCGGCAAATCTTTTCTCTCTGACAACAGGAGCAAGACAACCCCCCTCCCACGCCACCCCCGGACAATGCCCACCCCAGACAATCGAGGACTGCTCGACCCTGGAAACCCCCGACGCCCTTCCCCACCAGACAGGCCTAAGTATCCAAAATACCCATACCGGCACAGGAGTATGAATTATTCCGATATATTTGATATTAACTCGCACGTCGGCTTTGAATGGTCACAACTTTTTCGGTATTGATACTCGAAAACTCTGGGAGCCTAAAAAAAACCTGACAAACTTAATTTCGCCCGCGAATCTGACCTATAGGAGGGTTTGTGTGATCGCGATAACGTAGGCCAACCCCCCCCCCCACCCTCCGCCCCACCCCTTCATAGCCGCAGGGTCTCTCTAATACGTCTGCGCGATTGATGTAGTTCCAAATTCTAATGTTAAAGAAGGCCCAGGGCTTATTGTGGGCTTGTTGAGACAGAACTTCTCAGTGTACATCGAAATATAATATGAAACCTACACATCCACAATGCAACCTAACGGGTGTTACAGAACAGATAGCGCCAAGCTCCTTCACACGCACGACATACAGTGTTTGTGGTACTGACTTGGGGTTTGACCGGTGGGGATTGGCGGGAGGAGGGGGGGCGTCTCCGTTTGGGATGATGTGGGTGACAGTGTCGGAGATATTGTATTAGGGGAGGGGGGATTGACCGGGGGGGAATTTTCCGGGGGGGAATTGTCCTGGGGGAGTTGTCCGAGGGGACTTGTCCTAGGGGAGCATTGTCAGGGGGGAAATTGTCCGGGTGGGAGTTGTCCGGGGGGGAATTGTCCTAGGGGGGAATTGTCCGGGGGGGAATTGTCGGGAGGGGGGGGGTTGTCCGGGGGGGGGGGATTATCTGGGGGGGAACTGATCGATGATCTGATGAGGAGAGTTGTCCTGCTCCCCTGCGGCATAACCAACGTGGTTATTCACGAGCAGTAATGTTATTTCGTCATTATATAACGATTGCGCTTACGGATACACTTCCGATCGTTTCGGTGTTTCACTCTCGCGCGGCGCTTAGATAAGATATCTTGCTGTCGGTGTTCAGTCGACAGTCGTAATCGTGGAAGGGACGGCATGTTTTTCACAACTATAAAATGCGATCAACGTAGAAAGCGAATAGCAATTAACCGAACAGTCAATACTCAATTGAGTCAGGCTCAATACCGTGCACAAGCAGCTTTGAAGTATCCTCGCCCGATAACTGCAAAATCTGAGACATGCATTCAGAGAATTCAGAGAAAAAAAATATTTAGGTAATTATTTGGGCTGTGAAACTGACGGCCAAAATGTTAGAAAGGCCACTTATACGCTGTTCCGCAAACATAGATATATATGTAGGTTTTTCCCAAGGGAAGTGCCCAGCGTGCTAGCCAGCCCGTATGCATCGCTTATCTGATCGCGGCACATCCTTTAATCGGCCCATGTCTAAATGTGCATACCTCACCCATTGCTGCGTACCCTGGTATACCACCGAAACATGTGGACCCTGCTGCCTCCCGTCTCCAGCGATAATGGTATCTAATCGCTGACAACCGCTGGGGTATCACATCGCTCACCTATTGTTTAGTCTGCCCTGAACTAAGGTGGTTCTTGAAATAACACACCCATTGCGATTTTAAAAGACTACATATCTTGCATTTATGCGTCACGATGTGATATGACGTCTTTTAAAATTGAAGATACAGATAAGCCACTAATATCATCCCCGCATAGTTGCTTATATTGTTTACACGTGCGTTTACTGCAATATAATCACTTTAACGCAAGCGGTGCGTTTACTGCAATATAATCCCTGTAACGCAAGCGACCTTTATCCCTAATATTCCAGGCAGCCTGTGGTGAATCAAGGGTCAGGCCCCACAAATTGCAATAGTAATCAAACCTATTTTGTTTCATTCCTTAGAACTTGATAGGGAATGTAATTTACAAAATCTACAAACATCTATTCAGTGAAACATATATTTTTACGGCGGTGGTTTACCTACCCCTGTAACACAAAGCAGAGAAGCGTAGCAGTGGAGACCCCTACTACGAATTGTGACCCTGGCAGGGAGAGGAGGGGGAGGGGGGGGGGGGACTAAATACCAAAATATACGAGCACGTCAAGCATAGCTTTAGGAAAACGAAACTTAGGGGTTAGTAGCGACTGCGACTATGTACATCGACCGAGTTATATGATGGATTAAGCGTCACCGCGCCGTTCGTCGTTTGGCGTATCGAGGCTTCATAATGGGATTGGCCATGTTAAAGTCGCTAAATATAGGTACCTATGATCAAGTTTCCCCTTAGCTTAGCATGCGATTACCGATCCACGTGGGTTAAAGGACATGGGGAGTGGGGTGGGGGGAAATTCTCATATGCTGAATATAGCCATGACCAAGTGTTCCCTTAGGTAAGCTTGGAATTATCGATCCACGTGGGTTAAGAAAAAAGGCGAGGGGGGGGGGGGGCTGAATATAGCTATGACCGAGTGTCCGCTATAAATTAGGGGGTTACCCCGATCCGTGGCTCCGCTGTATGTGTTGTTCGCTCAAAATACAAGTTATGTGTCCTCGCAAATACTAGAACGGCGCTTATTAGAGATCAGGACGCCTGACTGAAGTATTAGCCAACACATATACAAATATATATTTATATAGATACTTATATATTATAAGTTATCATTAGTTAGTCTCGCTTAAATTTAAGGCGGTCATAGGCATTTGTTGGTACGTGTTTGCTGGGGCTTCGTTCGGTAATCCCCCCCCCCCCCACCCTACATGTGTATACTACCCTGCGCCATAATGCTGAGTGCTGATAATGAAGGACTGATCATCGACGCATGTTTCATGGTATTCAACTACCATGCATGCACATTAGCGAACCGTTGACCAGTTTCCCGCCCTCTGTACTGGCTGACCTGCGTCCGATGTCCATCTTATCTGGATAGAAAGGTGGCGGCCGGGGGCAGACGCGCCAGAGAGTACGCTACATGACACAGGGGTCTCTACGGGGCTGCGTTTCATGCTTTTCATACTCCCTGCGCGGCGTGGGGTGGGGGGGGGGGGGAGGGGGCAGCTATTAGAGCGTGTGTATGGGTTCAGACGAAGGAGAGATGGGGGAGCTGCGGGTGGGAGGGCCTATTATAACGTTATTATGGAATGGGGCGGGGTGTGGAGGGGCTAAGAGAGCATCTGGTTTATCTTTCCTCTGATCTGGGTGTCAGGCGTGATCAAGCTACTACAGGAGTGAGTGCATCAACCCTGAAAGAAAACGTCACAAGCCACACAAGCAGGGTCTCCAATATCCTGGTGACTTGAGCCCTAGCCAGATTTTCATACACCCCTTGATTTGTAAACAATTTGCCGCACACATTGCACACGCATTGCACACAATCAGCTTGCTACTAACTACATCACTACGCCCCCCATTTCAAAAACATGAATTTTACTTTGACCCGCGACAGAGAACGAACCTTGGTATACGTTTAAACTACGCGGATGTGTGTGTGGGGGGGTGTGGCCAGGTGGAGGCTTAATAATTACGTGACATTTAAATATGTGGATGTTCGGGCTGGCTGGAACAACTAACAGCGAGGGGCTATGGGGATTACATTCGGGCTGGCAAAGCACAGATAAGGGGCTAGGGAGGGTTATCAGGTTCTTTAATTGGATATTCATTAGCTGCACATGCTGCACGGGCTTAACTGCTTTTGGCCTTGCGAATGTACCTTTTCTCTATATACATTATTAACCTTTATACTCTGTCCATAACGTCGATCGTTACATTCTAGTATATGTGGCATATGATATCCCAGATGTTACTGTTTTTCATTTACAGTGATTGCTGCAATCAGTTAGGCAAAATGTGAAAGAGAATACTTTCTTGAGAGAAGCGTCGTTTTGGCGTCAATTAGGGCGCGGCCGGGAAATTATATCAGCGGCCTGGGTTTTATTATACCTACTTATGAAATCATAGTGATGGTAGCTGTTGCCTAAGTAGGTGAAAATGAACCAACTGCACTATTTGCTCCGGTAACGAGAACAATATCTCTGCTAGGGCTGCTAGGTCCAGACAGATATGTTGTGGAGGGAGGGGCGGGGGTGTGGGAGGGGTATATAAGGAGGCGCGGCTGCCAGATGTCCTGATGCCCTCTTGGTGAGCTTGATTTAAGACATGAGGTAGGGTAGACAGATAGTAATTAACTAAAACATGGGGTGTGTAGGTGTCTGGTCGTTAGTGAAGGGCGAGAGGGAGGGGGGGGGGGCACGTACGCTTTGGCAGCGCTTTAACCTGGCCGCCGATTAAGTTGGCCGCGGAGGAGTGTGGCGGTGAAGGGAAGGGGAAGGGGGGGGGGGGGGTCTTGGGATTAGCTGCATTAGCATGATGTAATTGAAAGGCAATGTGTTGTGTAATCGTGCATCCTGTTACTAGTGTTAGTGTCAGCTTAATAAATAGTTTTCCCATCCTCTCTTTTTTGTCTTGAAAGTAAAACCGCTTAATACCATCTCTAGCGACGTCAAACGATTTCGCCGGCTGAAGTTTGCCTCCTAAGACAATGTACTACAAGCCACATGGAATTATTTTTCGGGCGTGATTCACCCAACCATACGATTATTGCACTCTCGCCTCAAGTACTTGTATTGGCCAACCTGTAGTAAATCGGCGGCCAGGTCGCACGTACACCGACGGGGGGCGGGGCGGGATGGGTGGTGGTACTTAACTTAATAGGCTGATAGCAACAGGCCACCTGCGGAGAGGTGAAGTGGCTTGGGCTGGATACAGTGTGGCTCCGAAACGCATCTCGATCCTCCGACCCGGGCCTTGATATCAAGGCCTTGGTCTCAAATAATATGAGAAACCCAATGGAAATAAGTGACACGGGCCAGATTTGAAAACTTGAAAACATTTCATACAAATCCCAATTGCTTAAGAAATCCCACTTGAAATAAGAAGGTGTTTTAACTCATTAACCAGTTGTAACCCATCTGAGGCCACCTAAAGTAAATCTCGGAGTCGAATGAGAACCCCAGGGATCCAATCAAGATCCGAGGGGTCTAATAAGGTACAATTCTGATGTCAACGGTCTAATCTAGATCCGTATGATCGAACGGGATCCGGTCGAATCGAGATCCGTAGGATCGGGGTCGACCCTAGACATCCATGGATCCCGATTCGACCATGTCGAATGCAGCATCTGGATCCCGATGTGCTCGACTCCTTCCCGATTCGATCCCTCGGATCCCAATTCAAACCTTCGGATCCCGATTCGACTCCGGAACCCGATTTTACCATACTTGTCTGTCCTACCACTCCCGAGTGGCCCCTCCGGACCTCGATTGCATGCTTTAGATCCGATTGTACCCTATGAATCCCGATGAAACCCTACCTATCCCTATTCGACTGATCGGATCCCGATTCCACTGATCTCGATTTGCACATCAAATACCTATTTGACCCCTCGGATCACGATTGACCCCCCATGCTCTGCCGGATCTCCACGTGTCTGCCGTCCCGGGTCATTAGTCAATGATTTTGGCGTATGTGTACACCGGAAATATTTGTACAAATGTCTAATTCTACTTGGAACTATGTCAAAATGAATTGCGCATGTGTACAATTGATTTGGACATATATGTGCACACATTTAAAGATATTGGCACATGCTTCACGTTGCCTAGCCGACCCTGACTATGCCACCCTTTTCTGGCTTGTAAATGGCTTTTACAAATTGAATTTCCCGCCATGTTTTTGGGCGCGCGGCAACAGACCGTTGGCTGGGGTCGGTGCGTCCACCAGTGTAACCTACATCAATGTGCGCGGCGTCCGTGAATGGATCTATGTATTTAAGTTGCATGTAGTGAAAGTCATATCAAGTCGTCTGGTTCAGATCACTTCACACCTCGCCCTAATCTGGCAGCCTCAAAAGTAGGCTATGGGGTAGAGTAATCAAAGGGGGATGGGGGGACATGCGGAGGGGGTATTATACAATATTTGGTTCAGTTCACTGTGAAACGAAAAGCTCTATCCAAAGGAAAGCGGTTACCCCCCCCCCCTCCCCCTAGCAAACACAGCAACCATAACCCTATGCGTGTTGCGGAAATACATTACATTAGGTTAGTCACCTGGAATCGAACATCCACGTCTTCGAAATCGATTGGTTTGGCCGTAGAAGCGTTCTAGCTATTGATTTGGATGATTTGTGACGTTTTTAATTAACCGTCATCAGTGATGAACAAGATTATGTGTTAATGTGAAAACAGTCGGGTGCATGCGGGCCTGTAGGACGTCAGCCGCCAGCCAGGCTGGGCTGGGATCAGAGCTAGGTCAGGCTGACTGCCTGCGTATCTGGATTGTTACACGGGCCGCTCTACAGGCGGCCGGGTGAATGGCGGGCCGCGTGCTAGCGTGGCCTTGAAAGTTACAAACGGGTTGACTGCTGCTGCTTGTACGGTGTGAAAGCGTACGCACTGCGACCGACCGAGTCCCGCCATTTCGGTACCAACGGAGGGCATAGAACTGTTAGATAGAGTTGGGAAAGATCAAATCTGGCGCCCCAAACCTCCCGACAAGCAGCTTTGGTGCTCGACCCCAAGATATAAATCAAGCTAGGCGCAATGTTACCAAGCCTGCCAAGCAGACTGTGCGCGCCCCGTCATAAGTTAAGAGACTGGCCTGGCAATATAGATGGACCGCGTGAGGAGGGGGGGGGGCATTATTACACACAACTGGTGGGGCGCGGAGGGGGGTGGTCCCCGGGTGCCTCTTAGAGGGGGGGGGGGCGTTATTACACACACCTGGCGGGGGGTGGGGGAGGGGGGGGGACGGGTGTCCCTGAATGTCTGAGAACGGACATTAAAAGAATATGTTGTTGTTCGCTAAACTGATTTTCCGATGTAGGTGTTCTAGTCCTAGATTGGGAATAATTTCGAGCGATTAATAGCCGGATGTAGCTATGTATATACAGGTGCTTTTCAAGCCACGCTCGACTAATATGTTTTGTCTCCTCATTTCCCAAGCATCAACGCCATACGGCACTGATGGGTGAATAAGATCTTTCATTTTACGCCGGCGCGCTGTGGACCCCCTCTTCAGTCCCCACTATGTTGGGGATTAGATCGACAAGCTCGGGCTGGGACATGTTATGTTTTATTCGTCAAAATTCAGTTTTCAGATGAACATGATGCTCTCTAGCCTAATTGTCACAACGGTCTAATCTTACATTAAGAATAAATCACAGCCCAGGCCCAGGCCACAGCTCACGAGCCTCGGAAACAAAAATACATTAATAAACATAACAGCGAAGGTAAACACAACTTTGACACAGGAGTCCAAGATTAAGTATTGCTATCATCAGCGCCACCTGGAGTTGTCGTAACACATACGAATTATAAGACATCAGCCCAAGTCCATGCATCCAACCCATACGATGTATTACCCAGGAAACAGTGTTGATTATTGTCAGTAAATAATATTCATTCAAATATAAAGCTGTAGTTCCTGTAAGCGAATGGTTGACAGCCACGGCCCAGGCATTGCTCACGAGCCTCGGTTCCAGTGGGCCGGGGTTGTCGCGGATGACTACGGCCTAGCCATTCCTTGCGAGTCTCCGTTTGAGTGGGCCGGGGTTGTTCGCGGATAACTGCGGCCTACCCACGAGCCTGAACTCGTGTGGGCCGGGGTTACCACATTTTAACTCCGGCCTGCTGTCTCAGCATCGCGCCACATCTGGTTTCCCGTGTCGGCCAGGCCATTTAAATTTTTTGGCGCAAACGCGTGATTCCGGAGATTTCGTTATTCCGGTTTCAAATAATTCGGTGTTTTATATAACATCCAATTGCTAACAGTAACATATGTCTATACATATCTGTATAAAATAAATGTAGAAAATCTAAAAAGTGTAATTTTTTTTTAATGGCAGCATATATCCGTAGCGCTATAGGTTACATTTTTTAAATACACAATGCTTAATCTGATTTGACGTTCTTTGTTTCACGTATCATGTTGATTTTGTGGCAACGGCACATATGTTATATTTTGGCAGTCCATGACTCTTATCGGGTGGTAGGACATTCCTTTATTTTGTGACAAGACATGCCTCTTATTGTGTGACACGACATGCCTCTTATTGTGTGGAATGACACGCCTCTTAATGTGTAGTAACATGCATAGCGATGTGTACGTGTATGAAGGGACTTTAAAGGCCACCTGCGTGCACAGACATGGGGCAATGCTGGCCAACTAAGGAACCTCCATTATCAAAGAGATGAACGGATAAAATGGCGTCATACACATGTGACCTAGGACCTGCAACCTCTTGGTCTACAGTCGAGAATGATAATGTGTCACAATACCCTCCTTTACCCGGACCCTATAGCCTTTCCTTGGTGTGGGTTGTGGGCACTGAATGCGCCAGGGCGGCGCTGCGGGAATTCATAGGACAAATTCGTCGCGCATTTCTACAACTTAGTGCCGGGACCCAGCCTAAGCCTTATACATTAAATCAGGTGATGAAAAAAAAGAGTTCTGTCAATTATAACTTTTTCGAAAGGGTACAAAATGATTTTTACTGTATCAAATACACAAAACTCGTTATTGTTATGTATTATTCTTGAAAGCTATAGTCTTGCAAGAAATTACAGCTGATTTGACCGTTTTTCAAGAATCTTGAAATTTGCAAAACGGCCGACAGCAGCGGTAAAAACTAGCTTGCGTAGCGCCACCGTGCGGGGAGCTTGGGTTTTGGGTTCTTCTTACTGCTGTACTGGAGCCTAGTAGTATCGTGAAAGACGAAGACAGCTAGGGCATTCGTTACCCTAATGATTGGTTGGTTGGACGCCTTAACTACTTTTGGTCCTATCGCGTCATTGGGAAAAGGAAGGGAGAGTGGAGCCAGGTCCCCGGATTCTTTGCGAAGCAGGACATGGGATCTTTATCCTGCGATCACACAGACATGGCCACAGCGGGCGCGCACCATCGACCCACGTGCCGTTAGGCTCTCAGGTAACCAGAGCACTGAATGCAAGCGCTCCAGCCCACTGAGCTACCGGGCCGGCCCCCATTACCTTAACACAGAACGTGAGCCAATAACTGGTTACATGCGGCCGCATAGATGTAGCCTTTCTTCACTTACCACCATGTACATGGCGAGTTAACGGGGACGGAAACCTAAGAAAAGGGTCGACATCATTGCACCAGGTGGTCCTGGGGATCGTTTCACTAAGATATGATATCGTAACCGTACTTTGCTCGTAACCTCGAGAACTCCGATTTTAGGTTACGAGCACGATGAAAAGCGTTTTACTAAGAACTCGTAACCGAGTTTACGAGCGAACCGACTGCTCGTAACTTCTGAGAGGAAACGAGATTTTTATTTGTCGCAGAGGACATTATTTATGATACACACTTGACAACCATGGCAGACGATCAGGTAAACAAATGAATGCATTCGTGACATTTTCATCTGCGTTGTGACAACGGACGCGTCTGTCCGCTAATAAAAGTGCATAAGTTGATAAAGTTTCACAAAGGTCGAGGTTTTGAGCATTTATTTACCTCGAATTAAGTTCCTTTATGTGTGTAATCCTCTTTAAAGTGTAAAGATGTTCTCCCCCATTATCGCCCAATCATTTCGGTGCGGCAAAAGGTCACTTTCCTTTTCTCAGTGTTTCTAGATTGCTAGAATTTTTTCTTACATTTTCTTGTTGTGAAGACACTTTCTGATACAATTCTTAGTCATTTCTAAATTATCTGTTAGTTTAGGTAGTTAAAACGGGCGTCATTGATGAATGCTGACATTGCTGTCAAACAAAAAGACACATGCAGCCCCATGCAGGCACCCCGATCAGCTGACGGTCCGGGGTGTCAGTGACCGTATCAGCTGGTCAGGGTGCCTGTGGTCAAAAGCATTCGTACCAGTGATTGCACATCCAGCAAAATATGTCAAGCACTTTAATATGCCTATCTAAGAGTTTAGACACAAATTTATGTAAATAAATGTGAATTTGTGTAACTGCAGAATCCCCTTCCCTATATATGGTTCTGAATTATGGAGTCAGGAATTGATGACTTACTGTATAAGGTGAATCAATACAACATATTGAAGTTGTTCTTGTGATTATGTGCTAAATATGCAAAATGCCTTGTAATACAGCTGCTTATGGATATTATGGTAGACTACCTAAAATATTACTGTTATCTTATTTATACTAAAAGAAAAATTGAAGTAACTGATTGTATTCAGTGATATATCGAGCCTAGTCTGTCATAATGAGTACAATTGTAAGGCATCCCTGATATGAGAACCATGCCTTCAAGCTAATTGTTATGTAAACAACATCAACTTCTGGTAAGATTTGGATGTGGAATTATACATTTGAAAATATACCACTACAAAACTGCAATTGTTTCATGTCAATTTTATTTGAGGGAAGAGCATTATTATGCAGTTAGATATATTGATTTAGATTTAGGTTCATATCCTATTTTATAATACAATTAGGAAAGGAATATGTTGAATAAAGAAGGCTATAGCTACAGATTAAACTGTATGAGAAGGAATTTACTCAAGGAACCAAGTATCATGCCAACTATACAAGCATGATACGTGTTCTGTACTATATAGACATTAGAACTGTACTATAAGCTTGGTGCCTGCCTCAATCTGTATATAAATGGTTTCATGTATTAAAATCTGATTCATGAAACACCATTTTATGATATACTATAATGGTAGATTGTGGAATTAATGCAACTCCATTTGTTCATACCAAACAAAATTCCCAAGCAATAATAAAATAATATATACTTGTTAAACTTTTGCATTTCACTCATCTACCAGTATTTCTACATCTGTTTTCATATTACTGATTGCTGAAAGAATTCTAAAACTTACACTCATGAACATTTGTGCAGAAAAGAAAAATATGAAACAAATGTTTTAGTATATATAGATCAGTTAACATACTTGCAGGCCTAATTCTATTTAATTATTCATTGCATTTGTTCTTCATTTGTACAAGTTTTGAGCAACCCCTTTTGTGAATATAGGATGCATTTCTCACCTGTATATGATTTCTTGCACAGATGCAGATGCTAAGTTTTTAGCAAGCGACATTGAAAAGGTGCCAACTACAAGGACCTGAATTGCAAAGAGGAGATCCAGGTTCTCCAACACGAAGAAAAAAGCAAATGTGTTCTCTATTCATACATTAGGCCTTATTCGTTTATGTGACATTGTTTTAGCTAGTTTTAAATGCGCTTTACAGCCTGTGGATTCGAGCAGAGCTTCTGTAAATTTATGCATGTTGTCATGATTTATCAAGCTATATGTTTATAGTATATATGAATTATATTTGAACTTTATTATACGCCTATAGCTCTCTATAGCCTATAGCGCACAACCTAACTTATCGTCACTCTGAATAAAGACTTCAACTAAGCTGTGTCTCATCTTTACATATATAAGTATACAAATAAAGTCATCAGCTATCACATATTTGTCGCTTTTTTGTTGGTTGATCATTTGTTTTAAACAAGCTGAGACTGTCTTTATTTTCCGATTTATTGATTAATTTTAATCAAGTGCTCCCCTTTGCGGTTGACAAAGCACCAGTCCTCTGAACCACAGTACGTATGACAATAAAACAACCGGATGTATGAAAAGGAAAACCTAGTCCCACCACCTTATGTAATCACACGAGGCGAGTATTTCTATCAGTGCGGCTTGACACAGGCGGATAAAGCCTTTTGGTTCATATTGAAGGTGCGGGTCGGAAAGCCTTAGACCGTAACGTAATGTGCCTTCAGGGCAAAACAATGGGGCCGAATACTTCATGCGTCCGTCCGGGCCCTGAGTGGTTGCGAATTGCAAGATATTGAGTACTTAAGTTTATTGTGTGCATATACCTAGCGTAAAGCAAATGCGCATATGATGACACATCGGTGCACCGCCCGACACTTTTCTAGCCCAGGTCGGGTGCGCACGCATCCCCCAGGGGTAGGGTAAGGTGGTGTATTAGTGGGCTGAGGATGGTGCCGCGGCACAGCTCCCCTTCTCCTACTTTTCCCATTCGAAGTCCGCTCGGAAGCGGTATTCTCTCCATTGCATTAACCTGCTCTATGTAACCACCCCATGCAGATCCGATCGCTTTATCCTTTGTTTTTCCTGTGAAACCGCTGTATAGACGCAAATTTCATATTATATAATTTGATATAAAATATCAGGATATAAAATAAATATGAGAAATCCGCTTTATAGTGGTATCTTTTTGATCGCAAATTATGTCCGCTTTGTTAGTGTATCTCTAGGGAGCAACATGTTTTGCACAACCGCCTAAACATCTGCAGTATATACTATTCAATTGATAACTTTAGGATCTAACTCACGCAGAAACTGGCCTTTTACTGTTGACCAATAGATTGATCCAGTCTGTCAATCATTCACTGACAGCCACTGCTTTTAGCCAATCAGTGGTGAAAGTGGTGAAAAAGGTCTTCCACCTGTGTTGAACCCAACACGTCATAGTGACGGAAACGTCATACCACACGGCCTGCGCCATCTAGGAGCAAATGTACAGTTTCACACTGTGCCTCGATCGCCGTGTCTATTGACGGGTCTATGAGGCAGCAACTCTTCAGTTTCAGATATGTATAAGTGCTTTCATAAAGAATGGAATATATTGGTTATCCCCCTCTCACCCCGAGTCTATCCCTCCGGGCCTTTTGCTCCTAAAAACCTTAGATTTTCTTATTTTCATGCGCCGTATTTGCACATTTTTTTCATTAATTGTCAATCATGCACTTCTTTATCCCCAATTATTCCTGCCCCGTCGTCTTTAGAAACGTTTAGCAGGACTGATTGGTCGATAACTGGGATGGTTGAAGTCAAATTAAAACTGTTTATTTCATTCTACCAAGGTATGACGTTTTCGTCACTATGACGTTTTGGGTTCTAACGCACCTGCAACAGTGCAACATCTGACTTTCTTGTTAGTTTGTTACAGACATGAATACTTCTCATTTCTACCAACCACCAGCTATGGCTGTCAAGTTCATACTCACGTTAAAGGAAAAGGGACTCAAGCGTAGGCGGGGCTTAGTGTCGCAGTGAGGGGGTGACTTGCCATTCACTTGCCAAATGTCAGACACCGAGACAGAGTTCGACAGTGTCGTTGGTGTCAGAGGTTGAGGGTGGTTGAGGAGGGCGGGATGTATTAGATAAGGAATGAGTTGTAGGTCATTATTGGGATCGAAGAACTTCGAGGCGTAGCCGAGAAGTTGTGAGATCCCAATAATGACCTACAACTCATTCCTTATCTGGCTTAATGCCTACTTCTATTGTTTCCTCCGAGGAGGCGGCGATGGCATGGCGTATGTGAGCAGGAGGTCATTATTGTACCAAAGCGGGTCATTATTGTGACGGAACTATAATGACCCGCTTTGGTAGTTCTATAATTATCTTGCAAAATTAGTCACCCTCCCTCAGCCCCCTTTTTGCTCCCTCCCTCCTAGTTCCGACCGTTTTTCCTACACCTCTTGCGCATTCCCCGCGTTCGCCGAGTCCCACTCCTATTCAGCATGTCGCCCCTCCTTTACCACCACCTATGAGTGAGTGACGTACCCCCCCCCCCCCTCCGCCCGCACCCCATACACAAGGACAACGATGCATTAATTTGAGAGGCTACCCAGAACTGTGGAGTCACCGAAGGGTGTCTCGAGGAAAAGCCAGTACTAGTCACCACTGAGCGTGTTGAGACTTGTCTTTGTATTGTGGGCCCATGATACCATCGACGTCGTGGGACCAAAAACGCGCAGAATTTATGGTTTGACATGTGTTCCTGGTTCGCTGCACAAGCAGGCGCTCAGCTCAGTTAAAACTTTAACGAGTGCGGTATCGTAGTTTTGAAAACCGGTTTCAACGGGTAAATCGTCGAACGGCGAACGCCATGTTTCATTTGTTTACGGCCTCAGCACGGCGTAGGCTACTTTCAACAGTAGCATGCGTCATGCCTATACAGTTGTACCAAAAATATATGCCATTCCTTTCTATTTATCTGTATATATATACATAATCTTGCCAGGTTACGGTTGACACAACGCGGCATCCAGTATTTGCTACAAACATTTAGGGCAAAACATTGGGCGGATATGTTTTGTTATTCTGACTTTCCTTCCTCGCTTTTATACATAAATAATCCGTTTTATTTGGTTACAGCAAATAAAAATTTATACAACATAAAACCATGTGCAACTAGAACTTTAACTAGTTCGATAAAATAAATTATTATTGCCAAAAATGTTGTGTGTGTGGGGGGGGGGAGGGTTCTTCATATCGGAGGAAGGCGCCTTCGAATCTCTGTAGGAACAGCAGTAAAACAATACCACGCCCCACCCCCCGCCCCGAGGCTTCACAGTCTCTCATTCTGCCATAACGTGGCATATAGGGCGTGTCAGTTCTCGCGGGTTCTACTTCCGGCCTGGGATTTTGGGGACAAACAAACGAACACGTGCTTTTTGTTCAGTGCGCAGCCTGACTCGCCCCCTGCGTAACAATGGATACCGCGCGCAGAGGGCTGTCATACTAGTTACGACATAGGACGCGGAACCAGGCAAGCTCCGCGGCCAGCCAGGCAAACAAGGGGTGGGTCGCAATTCGTCTTTCGTGCGTCTTAAATAAAGAACTGTTAACTTTTTCGTGTCGATATGTTGGTAGATGACAATTTGAACATGTCATTTTCCATAATACTGGCCACGTTCAGTTAACTAGGCGCACAACAGGTAGATGATTTCCCAATGTTTACACTGATCTTGAGTGATCGAGTGACAGGTATGGACAGCCTTTGCCGTCAAAATTACAGTTTTTCAATCCTGAATGCAACTACCATTCAAATAGGCAAATTGCAAAAGAAAAACATTGTAAATTTACTGTGTTAACATTATCTTTTTGAATTGCTTGCTTTGTGTTACATTCATGGTATTGATGGGTATTTTGACAAACAGTTTCATGAGAATCACAAAATAGACCCGTACTGTGACTTTTCTCTTTCCATAGAGTGAGCTAGCTTACATGTACTTATCGGCTTATCGGTATAATGATCTGGATCTAAGTAAAAAACTTGTGCGGCAAACTTAATATCCAAAGAAGTATAAAAAAAAAGCAGTTGACTTCAGTCATACCTCAGTTTAACGGGTCCGTTCAAATATGCTAGCCAAAATAGATAATCTATGCTTCCTCTTTATGGGAATGGTGGAATTAACCCTTAATTTATAAAACAAATAGTGTTTAGATTTTTATAGGTGGCCACTTGTGTTGATATTATTAAGTTGTATAGCTGATGTGTCTAGGTTCAGCTTAGTTATACAGTTATACAGCTTTAGTTCTGTATAAATCTTTAATTGTAATATTTCCTTTTGATTTTGATTAATTAAATTACACTTTCTTTTGCTACTTTTGACATAAACACACAAGGAAACAAAAATTATTTAAAAATTGTGGAATCTTTAAATATATGGAGATAATATATCATCCGGAATCTGTAATGCAAACATGCAAAATCAATAATTATTCAGTTTATAACCTTTATGATTGACTACTTTTTTGCTCCTACATTGCATAAACATGATGATAATAAATCAAAGTTTCTATTTGTCTCTTTGCATTGGATTTGCTTCTATCATATCAGTTTAATTAGGTTGACAACATATGGTATAAAATAAAATCCGCAAGTATGTCAAATGTAGCAGATACAAAAACTAAGTGAATGTACAAAAACTGAGTGAAGGTACAAAAAATTAGTTATTTCATACTTCATCAAATTCATAACATTTCCCTGTAAGGTTGTCCAATTAATTTGATTAAATTACACTTTTCATAGCTACTTTTTTCCTGATGAAACTTGAAACATATAATAAAGAAAGAAGCGAACAACAAACTATTAAAAGTATTGATAACAATTAACCCATAAGGAATTCAGTAATATGATTGAATGTATTATTATTTATAGAAACATTTTTATTTAACCAGCATAAACATAAAAAATCCCCATTAAGGGATAATCAATATATATGTTACATTTTGTTAGGTGAATGTCATCTCTTAATTCTCCTGCATTCGACAACATTAATGACAATGGCATATTCCTTGGTTAATAAATCCTGTGTACCGTAATAAATATAACATATAAGCTTTTTCAAATCTCTCAGTTGCTACCGGTATATTGTATTCGATTGTGTTCCATCAATTTAAATGAAGAAAAGATAAATTTATGACTTTTAAAATAAAATAGGACATTATATGCTTTAATAGGATATAATAATCATCAACTTTGTTTTACATTAAATCAGCCCTGGGTGACAAAAGTTGTTCATGACATTTGCAAATTAAAATCTACATTAAAATTAATGCTGCATAACTCT
Source organism: Arenicola marina (assembly GCA_964019135.1). Taxonomy (NCBI): domain Eukaryota; kingdom Metazoa; phylum Annelida; class Polychaeta; family Arenicolidae; genus Arenicola; species Arenicola marina. The sequence goes on along the minus strand of OZ025253.1, from coordinate 37,130,312 downwards.
GTAATGTTAAAATGTCCTTTTTAGATCGTGCGACTTAATTTTGATTAAATTTCACCTTTTTGGTACTGTTGTCCTGAGGTCTATACATATGATGTATATTAATAAAAATAAAAATAAAAAAATTCAGAAAAATATCAAAAAAAAAACAAGTAGCACATAAGGACTCAAGTAACATTAAACATCTTTGGCAGTTTTATATATATATATATATTCATTTAACCAGTATAAACATCGCAATAAAATGATACTAATCATCAATGTATATGGTACATGTTGTTAATTTTATTCTGTTCTCTAACATTTAGCTACAGTTGTGACAAGATCACCAAGACATATTGCTTTGCCAATAAATTCCGTGTGTCATAATAAATAAACTGGTGTTGTATAATCACTTTTTCAGACTTCTGCGCGGTTGCTATAGTATATATTATAACATGTTCCATTATTTGAAAAGACCAGTTTACAACACTTAAAATATAACTGGACATTACAATTCAGTAGGCTATAACAATAAACTTTCTACTTTCTGTGATGTCAATCATTATTCATGACATTGGCAAATTCATTAATTTTCTTTAAATATTCTAGAGGTTTATGCAGTCAGTTAACTTTTTTATTTCTTCATAGATTTTTTTTTAATTGTTTATTTCCAAAAATAGCAATTTCGTGTGATATTACATAGAATACAGAGATATAATGTCATTTTCTTACATCAGATCATCAAACACAATAGATATCCTTTTCACACTTCATAGATTCATCCACATACTTTGTACTCTTGTCTAATTTATATTTACATTCTTTGCAATGTTTTATTGGTATGTTCACTTGATTGTTGACTTGCAAAAAACTCAATATTTCAATATAACAAGAAACTAATATTTGAGAAATTGATTTCTTTTTATCCTAGATTAAAAAATATGTAAAAGACATATCATTTCCCATATACCTAGATCTATATCTATGTGTAATATATATCTGACAAATATGCATAGGTAAATTGTACACATTATTTGACATCAAATATTTGCTAAATACAAAGGGCATGAGTGATGATTTATATAATGTCACAATATTTATGTTAATACAGTTAAGTTTTTTTTAAATTTTATAATGTTATTTTTATTCAAAGCTTTATTTAAATAAAGCTTAGTTATAATTTGTCAAAGCCGTCATAATTGTTTTTTTATTTGGACAAAACTGTAATAAAATCATTCGCAGTAAAATAACAATTAAGTAGTATTGAGCTGAAGTGGCTCTATCATATCTGCTCATAAAATCACCCATATGCATCAGCAGTATGAGAAACATTGGATAAATCGATATGTCGAAAACAATAGCCGTTTCCCCATTTTCGCCAATTATGGTTTATTCCGCTTGTCATCTGTAATTCGGCCGTCGGCAACACAGTCAGGAGAGCACAAATATTGGGTGTTCAGCGGGCTGTATTGCGCCAAGTTTACTGACCGCAGTTATTGATGCGGGACAATACAAGTTCAAAGTGTCTTTCAACAATATATTGTCACTAGATAGTTAACAGGTGCTTATTTAAGTTACATACAAGTCTAGAAGGGACCCACCCTTTCCTCCCCTCGCTCACTGCGCACTGCGCAACCACTATCAGTCAACGAATTGCATACGTAGCAAGAGGAGGCACTGGCGTATCTTGCAGACATGGACAATATAAATATTATACGAATATTCAATATTTTTGCTAACATTAAAGACACGATTATTAACAATACAGAATGCCAGAAATATGCATCCCAAGATCTCTGTAGCTCTTGAAATCTTTTTTGGCAGTCACATATCCCATGATATTAATCCTTAAACCGAGAAAAACATCCCATTTGGTGAATTTTGTGCTACGGTCATTGATTTTCCGAATTGTATCTAGGCCTGAAATAGATTGATAGATAACCCTAATTAACAATCAATTTCCAGAAAAAAATATCACCATTTTCTAATAAAACAGATCATCACAAAGAAAAAGGCGGAACATTATGGATCCGCCTGGATCTCAATATGGATCTGAATCCGCATTAAGCTCACCGATGGCGCAAATGAATGCGAAGGAAACGAGAACACTGTGATGAATCATCTTGTGCGTCCTCTCCTGGTATGTATCTAAGCGCAACTGATAGAGCAACTAGACCAAATCTTGCTGCCCAATATCAGAGAGGCCGTGTGGCGGTTTGCAAGTACATCCGTTTTCCAAAAAACATATGTGAAAAATTCGCCATCGCTCTATGCTTGAGCAGTTTGTGTTTTACCAGTTTACGAGTTTGTATTGTTAAACATTGCGCAGAAGCAAACATCACTTCTGCTGTGACGCAGGAAGCTAGTGTGGTCGACATATTAGTATTCTTGGCAGTAGACCAAGAGGTTGCTGGTTCTAGACCAACTTATGTTGTATCTTCTCATCTCTTTGTCCCTGGGGATTCTTTAATTAGCCAGCATTGCCCCATATGGGTGTGCCCAAAAGTGGCGTTTTGAAGCCAATCCTACGCGTAGAATTCGCTATACATGTCCAGCATGGTGGCTGCAACACCGCCACACAATAAGAGAGATGTAATGCTACACCATAGAAAGCAGGTTTTACCGCGAAATTAGAGACCTGTCTCACCACGAAATAAGAGACATGTCTTACCACACAATAAGAGGCATGGAGACTGTTTGCAATACGATCTGCGAAGGGTCTGGCTTCCTCGATAGCGAAGCAGGTATCATGGGCATACGCATGAGAAGGGCGGGGCGCGGTGACTCTTACAATGTGCATCCATTGAGCGTGTTTGTCGCCAAATATTTTAGGATGAAGACTAAAAGAATCTCAAAATTATGATGCATATATTATTTTTTTTTTTTAGTCTGTAAAACAACAATTTCAACATAAAACTACGCGGTTTATTTATATCGCGCGCGGACGTCCTGGCGAGCCGAGGTGGACATCACACAGAATACGGAACGGGCCTCGATTAAACGCGGAATACCTGCGAAATTATGCAAAATTATGCGAAAAACTTCGGGGTTTTTCCGCCGCGAAGAAGCTTTTCGAAGTTTCCGCGTTTCATTGACGACCCTACCGAACAGCGAACAGGCGTGCAGGGATATAAAGCCGGCCACCAACTTCTGCTCCAGTGAACAAATCTGCTTCTCTCCGGATAGCCCAAAGGCTTTCAGGATTTAAATTCAGCCAGAATATACTTATTTAACATGGAGAAGGGGTTGGTAATACACAAAAATACGGATTATATTGCTTTAACATTTTCCCGCACACATATGCTTTAACCAAAAGGCTTTTTTCGTCTGTACCATACCGCGCTGCACATTCACCGTCATCCTACTGAGCCTCGAAAAGACTATATGTCTCTTTTTGTGTGGTAAGACATGCATCTTATTTAGACGCCACTTTTATGCACACACATATGGGGCAATGCTGGCCAATTAAAGAATCTTCAGGGACAACGAGATGAAAAAATAAAACAAACGTGGGTATAGAACCCGCAACCTCTTGGTTTACAGTCGAGAATGCTAATATGTCGAACACACTACCCTCCTTTGTCCGTGTTATATGTTTTCCTTTGTTTAGTTTTTGAGTTCCCCTTACTGCATGTACTGGAGTCTAGTTGTGTCGTTAACGACGAAGGGAGCTCGGACATCTGTGACTTTTACAAATAACGTGGGGTAGAGACTGGCTGGATTTTACACCATGTACATTAGGCGAGTTAACGAGCCGGAACCAGTAGAAATAGTTCGACACTATCGCACCACGCACCAGGCAATCACATGAGGCGAGTTTATTTTAGAGTTTTGTCGCATTAAATCTTTTCGGGGCTCAGTAGGATGACAGTGAATTGCAGTGCGTCATGGTACTATCACGGCCATACAAAATGCCCTAGCACGTTAGGAGCCGGGGTAGCTAAACTTATGTGGTTAAGACGGTGTTAAAGGCTGAGTTCATAACGGTGCCCTGACAAGTCCCAGCCAGCCAAACCGGCTGATGCTGGGGCAGTTTCATCGGCACGTCGCAACCCGCCTGGTTGCAAGAAAGACGTTTGATTGGTGAGCGAGTGAGACTACGAACCGAAGTTGTGTAGCGGTGATAAAGAGATGGGCAAGTTGTAACCCGCATTGTCTAGAATTGCTATTAGCAATTCTAGGTAATTAGGCCCCAGTCACATCTCTTCCTCCTCTCCCGGCTACAAACCCCCCTGGACACCGGGCCGGCCGGCGGGGTCTTCTGGATCCAGCGCTCCCATTGGCCGGTCACTGGGTCTCGCCCCCATTGGTCGGACCCCCCCGTCACTGGCCAGCGCCTCCATTGGTCGGACCCCCCGTCACTAGCCAGCGCCCGGGCTATAACCGTAGCGGCACACCCTTGAACTGGCACTTGCAGGTTCTCGCCGTCCGAGCGTAATTGGTCTCTTGGGTAACACGATTTTAAGTCGCGCCAGGTTCGCTACTGCTCAAGTTGTAGGCAACCGGTCAAAGGATATAGTCTTCCGTGGGGAAAAAACTGCAGTGGCTTATTCAGGACATCACACCCATCACGAGTAATGGGACCAACAACCGCCACGACCACGACCACGACCACGACCACGACGACAACCAGCACGGCGAGCACAACCTGCACAGTCACCACCACGGCCACCATCGCGGCGCCCACAGTGACGTCTGCCTCCGTCGTTGCCCGCGGCCAACCTGTGGCTCCCCCACGATCCTGTTCGGGGGATCCATCTCTCGGACAGCTCAATGAGACGCTAAACAGAATGGCTCAGCTGATGGAGGGGCAGCAGGCACAGATCAACTATCTGTTGTCTGGCAGCGACAGAGCCCCGCAGGTCCAGGCGCCGCCAGCAACGGCACAAGCCCCCGCGCGAGCGCTGATCCAGCCCCAAGCCCCCGCGCCAGCGCTGATCCAGCCCCAAGTCCCGCGCCAGCGCTGATCCAGACGCCTGCGCAATCAACAGCGCATCGCAGCCCTCAGGCGCCACCCGTGGCGCCACCGTCGACACCGTCACAGCAGCCCGCACCTCCCGGCCTGTTCCACCCATGGCCGGCACAGTCGTCGCAGCAGCCGTCAGGATATACCACCATGGGCGGTGGGCCTGTCATCGGTGCCGGTCCCGCCTGGGATACCTATGCACACACCCCTTCGGGCGCCACCCCTCAGCCTCAGGCCGCCGGACTGCCGACCCTAGCCCAGCTCCGCCAGGCCATCGTGGGATCCGCCCTTACCCGGCAGCTCCGACTCTAGCCGGCCAGCCAGGTCCTATCCAAACTAGCATCAAAGGTAGGATAATCGTTCCCATCTTGTGGCCTAATGAATTTGTGCATAGGGCCGGGGCCGCCGACGTCGCCTTCAACAGTCTTTCCCTGCCAGAAGTGGTGTGCGGGACGATGCGAATCCTCGGCGACCCCGCCATATCGGAGGAGGAGAGGCGGGCCCGCACCCGGAATATGGCGGACCTGATGGTCATGGCAGAGCAGTACCATTGGACATCGGTCCGCGCTCTGTACCAGGAGGTATTAAGCCTCATCCAGCAAGGCCGACATGGTTGGGACACCTCTATAAGGGAACTAAAGGAGGAGATGTTGCGGCCAGCAGATCTACAAGCAACGCCCCACCGTGACCAACAGCGCAGGACGCAGACCGATGATGTCTGCATACAATGGAATTTCGGTAGGAGCGGCTGCCCCCGAGGCACATCGTGTCCTTTCAGGCACGTCTGTAAGTCCTGCCATCGAGCCGGCTTCCAGCTCCTCAACCACAGGGCCAACGCCTGCCCAAGGGACGGCCGCCATGGCCAGTCGCCCTCACCCCCCCCCCCCCACCCGTTACACAGTGACTCGACACCCCGTGGCCTGGCAGGCTGGCGCCCGGAGCTCCCCTACCAAGAGTTCCGCCCCTCCCCCCACCCCGGGGCCCGTGGCCACCCCAGCCCGCAACCGATAACGACCACATGGTGTGGCTGCATGGCCGCGCCTTGGCCACCCCAGACCACAACTTTATCGCTGGCCCCTCCCGGTCCCCACTCGTCTCAACATCCCACATTGGACGCGCCTGATGACTCCGGACCGGGACACAAACCTCGTCTCACAGCTACAATTCGGGTTCCCGATTAACTATGTTAAGACTACAAAGCCCTCGGTTCCCTTTACCAACCACCAGTCAGCACTGCGCTTTCCTACTGTCATCGACAACTACATCAGCAAGGAGATTAGTGCTGGTTCATTATTAGGGCCATTTACCACGAACCCGTTGCCTTCGGACATCGTTATCTCGCCTCTCCAAAGTGTGGAGGAGAAAGACCCCACTGACCCTACAGCTCGCCGGGTGGTCGTCGACTTGTCTTATCCATCCGGCTCAAGTGTTAATGACGGCATCCCCAAAGACACCTACTTAGGGGAAGATGTGACTCTTCGCTACCCCACAATAGATGCCCTTGTTCGCCAGGTTCAGCAGCACGGCCCAGGCAGTCACATCTTCAAGGCAGACCTCCCCCGCGCCTTCCGACAACTCCTTTTCATCTGTCCCAGAGACATAGGCATGTGTGCGTTCTCATGGAGGGGCGCTTTGTTCTTGGACATCGCCTTCCCCTTCAGCATTAGAAGCGCCTGCCTTAATTGCCAGCGCGAAGCAGATGCGATCTGCCGGATTTACGACCGTGAATATAATAGGTCTCTTGCTGGATACATTGATGACTTTGCCGCAGCTCAACCGGCAGTTAGCGTCCAGGCGGCTTACCATGACTTAATCGCCCTCCTCACCGAGACATTGGGAATCCAGTTATCCGCCGCTAAATGCAAGCCGCCCTCCACCACACAGACGTTCTTGGGTCTCGAATTAGACACAATTGCCATGTGTCTCCGGATACCAAAAGACAAACTGGACAAAGCGCGAGCCATGATCAAAGACTGGCTGTCAAAATCTAGTGCCACATCGACACAGTCGCTGTTAGGTACGCTCATACACATCTCATCAGCGGTCATGCCTGGCAGGCGCTTCGTAGCACGTATTATACGCCTCATCAAAGTGGATCGACCCAAGGTGCAACTAGACAAAGCCTTCCAGATGGACATCACGTGGTGGCATAATTAAATGTCGGCCTACAACGGGGTCAGCTTGATTCAGGACGCGGACTTCTCCGCCCCAGTTTCCGTGCTCGCAACAGACAGCTGTTTGACAGGCATGGGCGCTGTCACAGCTCAGGGGTTTTATTGCCACGCTGAGTTCCCTCAGGAGATTCGGAACTTAGACCTCTCTATCTCAGCCCTGGAGTTGCGGGCAATAGTCGTTGCCTGCCGCCTGTGGGGCAAGCTATTCGCACGTTGCAAGCTCGTCATCAAGTGTGATAACGAAGGCGTTTGCTACGCAGTCAACTTCGGACGTTCCCGGTCGCCTTTCATGCAGGCCGCCCTCAGATGCCTGTGGTACACCTTGCCAGACCTACTGAGCCGCTGGCACACCGACCCAACATACCCGCAAAGCTTCTCGGAAGCCACGGCCTCGCAGGAATTGACTGAATGCGCCGTGCCCCGGCCTCTATTTGACATTGAATCGGCTTAGGCCCTGAGTGACTCTCTTAACCATATATGCTTTATTTTACTGCATTTTAACTACTACTAGTTTTTCGCGTCGTTGTCTACTGTGCTTTAACCTTTTTTTTCAGTTGACCATACCCGCTATCATTTTCCCTCCTCTCTTTCAGCGACAATGCTTGCTGACCTAGATAGCGGCACTAGCCGAGCTACCCGAGAGGCCTTTGCTCCTGGCACCGCAAGAAATTTCCGCTCCCAATGGACTGCATTCCTCAATTTCTGCCAGTTCTACGATCTCCCTGCCTTGCCTGCCTCTTCCCTCAATCTTTGCCGTTTCATCACGTTACTCGCCCACTCCTTACGGAGTTACCAGTCGCTAAAAAACTACGTCCACGGCATCCGCACTTTACACCGCTGCTTCGCCTTGTCGCTCGAGTCCTTTGACTCCTTTGATGTTAAACTAGCCCACATGTCGGCGAAGAAGCGGTTGGGCTTGACCCCCCTCGCTAAGCTCCCCATCTCCCCAGATATCCTTCTTAACCTCTCCCGCCTCCTCATCCCTTCCTGCCCCCTTCACACCGCAGTTTGGGCCGCCTTCCTCATCGCCTTCTTTGCCTTCCTTCGCAAATCTAACCTTGTCCCACCTTCTCCTTCCGCTTTCAACCCCGCCAGACATCTATCTCGCGGTTCGGTCACTAGGACAGAGTTTGGTTTGCTACTGACCTTAACAGTTCGGTCAGCGTGTTTTAACCATCCCCATTGGCGTGATACCTGGCTCCCCCCTTGACCCGGTGGCCGCCTATGACCGCCTTTGTACCCTCGTTCCAGCGCCCCACTCCGCCCCCGCCTTCAGCTACCCCACTGGCTCTGGTCTCACCACCCTCACCCACTCCACACTGACCTCCTCCCTCCGCGCCTTGCTGCGGGCCGCGGGCTACCAACCCTCGCACTACGCAGGCCACTCCTTCAGGCGCGGGGGTTGCACGGCCGCCTTTCTGGCGGGAGTCCCCACAGAGCTCCTGCAGGCCCACGGGGACTGGCACTCGTCAGCCTACCTGCGCTACCTCACTATCCCTTTGGGTCACCGGCTTGAGGTGACTCGGCGCATGGCTGCCTCACTCCCACTCGGGCCATTCGGTGCCCACCCACCCCCAGCCCACTGACTAACCGCCTCTCCTTCCACCCCTACCCATCTCCCTCCCCCCCCCAAAGGTTTGGCCGGAACCCGCCTCCAGCCACCCTCCCGCGGCTGAAGGCGAGTCCTTGGCCGCCTCCTTTCACAGGAAAACTTTTTGCTTTGAATAAACTCGTTAACGGCCAAACCTTTTTCATTCCTTCTTCTGACTGGTTACCTAATTTCAGTAAAGGAGTCGTGTGATTGGTTGGCTGGGGGTATATGTATGAGAGAAGAGAGAACCGAAAAAACAGACCCGTTGTAACCAGTCGTGATGTACTGATGTACTGTATTGATGCATTGACGCTGCACGAGATAAACATTGCACCGAACCAAGGCGTGCAGTTATTTTCCTCTAGCGGACCGCGACCGCTATTTCCCCGCGGACTGAAGGCGCGATACGTGAAAGTACAGACGAAAAAAAAACCTTTTGGTTAAAAAGCATGCGTGTGGGAATGCGTGACATGTGCCCGTGAAATATTTCGCGCAAACCCGCTCTATGGACGCACATTCGCCCCCACCGCCTGCCCCCTTGCCCCGTTCGCAAGATTTAAAATATCATGACATAAGAATATAAATTAAAAAGAAGAAATCCGCTCCATAGTGATGTCTTTTTCATCCCCAAATATGTGATGAAGGATATAGGGATATATCTTTCATCAAAAATGTCCGCTCTCTCAGGCATCACGGAGTGATATGTTTTGCACAGCCACCCAAATACCTGCAATATTTATTATTCACTAGATAACTTTGCTACTTAACTGACCCCAAAATTGGCCTTTAACTATGGACCAATGTTTCGTCATGCGTCCGTTATGACTCCTCAATAATTGATGGCCTAATGGTGAGTGCTGGCATCTCTCGACATCAAACGTTGGAATACACATCTCGTTTGATCGATTCAGAGGTGCACGGGCGGTCCTAGCCAGGGGTGGATCCAGCAAATATGAAAGTGGGGGGGGGGGATCCATTGAAACTTGGGATCGGGGTTGGGGGGGTCCACACCGCCTCAGATAGCGTTCTTTCTTAACAAGATGGGGGCCCATCTCTCAGATAGCCTAACGTTTGCATTGCCACACCATGATTATTAGCAAGACAAGCATGCCTCCCTACGATGGTTGTATATTCAGGACGCTTTACGGCCACATCGCGTCGATGGGAGAAGGAAGGGAGAGTGGCGCCATATCCAAGGGGTAACCCCCTACTCCTAACGAAGAAAGACATGATTAGGATCTTTATCCTGCGACCACACAGACATGGCCACAGCGTGGCTCGAACCATCGATCCACGTGCCGTTAGGCCAGAGCACTCAAGGCGAGCGCTCTAGTCCACTGAGCTACCGGATCGCCCCCCCCCCCCCCCCCGGCACATACACCCTTCATGGTTGCCATCGCTACGTGTGTACGCTCATCGTTGCCGTTACAGCATTACAACATTGCCATTACAGCATTACAACATTGCCATTACAGCATTACAACATTGCCATTACAGCATTACAACATTGCCATTACAGCATTACAACATTGCCATTACAGCATTACAACATTGCCATTACAGCATTACAACATTGCCATTACATTCAAGTGACCTGGAAGTATAATTTGGATCTGATATCGTCGTCGGTGAATTGAGTCCATTGACAACAATGAAATTATTTACAGTATGCAATGACAGATTGTAACTCCCCCCCCCCCCCAACCAACCAAACCCACCGCCCGGTGAGTCACAATTATACAAAGTTGCAACAGTTTTTTCAGCAGAGCTCGTTGTTTATTTATCAACTTTTAATTAAAGAATCGAACATAGATAAAATGATCTTCGATACATTCGATTATTTCTGGTCTGAAGGTTGTGATTTGTATAGATCTGTAAACACTGTGTGTAAATTTAAACTCCTTTTGATGTATATCTTTGTATACCCAGTTCACGATGAATATGGTTCTAATTCATAGTTCACGATGAGCTAATGTTCTCATTCTCAGCTTACGATGAATTAAGGTTCTCTTTCCCACTTCACAATGAATGAATGTTCTCATTCCCAGTTCACGATGACTTGATGTTCTCATTCCCAGTTCACGATGAATTAATGTTCTAGTTCCAGTTTACAATGAATTAAGGTTCTCATTCTCATTTCACAATGAATGAATGTTCTCATTCCCAGTTCACGATGACTTGATGTTCTCATTCCCAGTTAACGTTGAATTAATGTTCTCATTCCCAGTCCACGGTGAATTAGTGTTTTTATTCCAATTTCAGGACCGATTAATGTTCTTATTCCCAGTTTACGATGAAGTAATGTTCCTATTCACAGTTCACGATGAATTATTGTTGTTATTCCCAGTTTACAATGAATTAATGTTCTTATTTACAGTTCACGACGAATTAATGTTCTCATTCCTAGTCCACGATGAAATAATGTTCTCATTCCCACTTCACGATGAATTAATGTTCTTATTCCCCTTTCAGGACGAATTAATGTTCTCATTCTCATTTCAGGACGAATTAATGTTCTCATTCACAATCCACGATGAAATAATGTTCTCATTCCCAGTCCACGATGAATTAATGTTCTTATTCCCATTTCACGACGAATTAATGCTCTCATTCTCATTTTAGGACGAATTAATGTTCTCACTCCCAGTTCACGATGAATTAATGGTTTCGGGGTTATGTCGAAAAAAGCCTAGCGATCGTAACTCACAAGAGGGTGTGCATAACTGTAGGAGGGGGTGTGGGGATGAGGGAGGGGTGTATATATCTATTTTTTGTGCAGCCTGGTGTCAGACACAACTATCGACAAGAGAGGCGACACAAGCCACGTCACGGCCTTCATGGCCCCGAGAGCTAGAGGGTGGGGGTGCTGAGGCTGGGGGGCGGGGGAGGAAGGGTAGGGGTGAGCGTGGTAGCCCCAACTCAGACTTGATTAAAAGCATCAATCGGGCTAATTGAAGTGGTTGCCTAGTTACCGTAAGCTGAATGTAAGGTTGGTTTTCCAGCCTGGTCCACGCACTCTCTCCATCTGCATGCTGGGTCACCCCCTGAGGGGTCATGGGAACTAGGGTTTGGGGGGGGGGGAGGGGGGTAGGGCATTTGGAGACATGGAGAGGGAAAGGGGACCAACCTGGGTCTTTTCGCGGCGGTCGCTGTTCAGGGGCCAAGGGGTCAAGGGGTTATATACATGGTGTGAAGGGCAGGGGGAAAGGGGAAAGGGGGTGGGACCGGGTGGGGGGAATAACGGGCACGAGTGTGGGTTGGGCGGGGAAGGGGAGGAAGTCCAGACAAGGGACCCTGGTTGGCATGGGGAGGGTACTCGCACCCCTGAGGGGTTATACTGTCAAACAATGATGCTGTTCATGTTCAGTGGTAGACAGAATAATGCGCTCGGGGGATGAGTGAGGGAGGGGTGGGTGGGTGTGCCATTGAGTGGGATGCAGGGTCAATGGGGGGGAGGGAGAGGCAGTGGTTGGGGGTTAGGGTGGTGGGTGGTCAGGCAACAATGGGGCCTAGACTCCTCACAATAGCTCAAGGCTAGTCTATTTGACGACTTTTTTGCTAAATTGCTCCGGGAATTTTTTTTTTCTGCACTTGTGGCAATTGGTCGCCAGAGGGCGCCCTGTTGGAGAGAGTAAGAATCGAGAAGGAGATAATTTATTGCCGTGCGGAGGTGGAGGTGCGGGGGGGGGGGCAGTAGAGAAGTGGTTTACCGTGTGAAGAATAACTGGCCTTGCTTGGACTGTTACGCTACATGTCAATTTATCCAGGATTTGGATGGGGTTTCTTCTTGGGGGGGGGGGGGGGCACGCATATGATTTACATTTTTCATGTGACCCCACTCCCCTCCCCCGCTGTGTCAGAGGAGCCAACTTAACAATGGTCATCCTTCGTCGCTGAAACCGATAGATTAGACATCAATATCTGATCCAGTATTCTGCACTTTAATGGCAACATTCACGTTGGTTATTAGCAATTTTAAGACGCTGTTAATTAACGACTAAGGACACACCTGCTGATATGACATCATACTATGGGGTGTCTTCAACGCAATTACAGTCCACTGGGCCCGAAAGAGTGGGTTATTATGCGCCAGGTGTTTGCTTTATCTGAATTGGCGGACATCAATCCGCCTTATGAGGAAAGTTGTATTAAAATTATATGTATACTAATATGTATATTATTTGTTATTAAATATGTACAATAAGGTATCTCGACCGCACTCTAAATAACCAAGCAGATGAAGTTATGATGATACATGATTTGGTTTCGCGACGCTGAAATTATCATACGACAAAATAGTGACAAAGCGGTTTTCTAACACGAACCTTGCAAAAATAGTTCGTGCTTCCTTAAAGATAATTATTCCATGCCAAAACGTAGCCTACCAAATCCGCACTTTATTGTGAAATACGTGATTTGGTTTCGCGACGCTGAAAGTGCATTATCTTAAGACACAACAGTGACATAGCTTTTTTTCTAAAAGGAACCTTGCACAAAAAAAACGTCCGGCTCTGCGTGGAAAGAAAATCGTCTGTGTACAGGGAAGTCACCGCAGCATTTTCCTGATGTAAAGTAAGTCACTGGCACGTAATGGGGAAAGCTTACTGATCGAGAATTCCAGCTTTATCTGGAAGGATTCTTCATTCGGTAAAGGGACGGATTCTTCCCGATAAGGCTGACCCACTAAGCCTCTGCTAGAATAATACGCTTTTTATCATGTTTTATCATACACCATAGATATGTCATATTCTAATAGTTGCTTGAAATAGCGATATACCAAATAACAGCACCCGAAAAATACAGGATGTTACAGAAATGCCTTTTAAATTTAGGGAATTGAGTAACGAATACTAAACAAGTCGAAGAAGAAGCCCCGGGGGTTTTCATAATTAAATTAAATATTAAATGCTTGCAAATAACAATAGTACAAAATTATGGCAGCAGCACGTCATTGTGGCACTATTAATTATTGCCGCAGTACTGCATTATGGCAGCATATTAGTATAGGCAAATATTAAAGCCGCATTGTCGGTGTTAACAATAGCGGCAAAATGAAAAGGGGGCTGGGGGGGGGGGTACTCCTGTGGATACATCACCGATGACCCCTAGGTGACTTTGCGAGTTGCTGGAGGTAAATAGCATGAGACAGGTGCTAGATTCGATGTAGGGAAACTGGCGAAGGTGGGTGGTGTGGGGGAGGGGTTAGCTAGGAATGGGGTGGCGATGGGAAGAGGGAGGGGGGGGTGGCGACTAGACAGCACTTTAAGAGATAAATGTAGACGTACTGGCTAAAGGCGAACGCGACTCGTTGGGGTATATGCATTATGGGATATATAAGGCGATAATAGGTACTGACATCGTTTGGAGAGTGGGATGGGTAGGGGTTGGAGAGAGGGGGGTTCACAGCCCACTGGGGGATTCCCAGCACTCTCGCTGTCCTCTATCCCCGACTCACCCCCCCACCCCCTCCTTCACCCTCTTCCCATCCCCCTCGCGCACACGGACAGTCGTCTCCGCAGGGGCGCTGGGTAAGAAGAGTACTGCCACCCCCCATTATCGCCCATTCTCAGAGTGCACTCACCAACGCGGTCCACGTGCGCAATGAAGACACGTCATTGTCGCAAGGCAGTGCCACTTCCGTTATCGTTTGGATATCACAGCTAATATATATATATATTGGTCAATCTGTACTGCGATGGCTACTCGTTGGTGTGAGAAGTACTTTTGGCGTCTCTTGGGTACACTTGGGTGCAGTAAATGAATGACATTGCATGTTTATGGAATAGTACATGTTGCATAATAGGTTAGCGAATACAGCGTGCTGACTGGTGTAGGTTGCAAGGCATGATTCCGTCTACGTAAGACGACAGATTTGCAGCTATTTCTTATGGTGTGGGTGAGGGCAAAATGCATCATGGAGCATTGAAATTGTGCTGTGAAAAAAGTAATCGACTGGAATAATAGCACAGAGATGCATGCAATTGTGACCGAATTGGGTTTTTTGATATAGTAAAGGTCAACGTTAAAACGAAAAAACGAGGAATATAATTTGCATTATCCGCCTGAAAAATGAAAAACTCGCACTGTTACTATGATTACGATATGCCGAGCGTAAACATATATGTTTGCTTATATTGTTACAGCTTTCGAAGTGACAGATTTATTGTCTAGCGACTGGTTCATCCTTTGTCATTACAAGCCAATCACTGGATACGCCATATATTGTAGCGCCTATCGTGAATTAGGAACTCGGGTCTTCATTGCGAATCCCTTGAAGATACCTTCTAAACCATTTTGAGATAAGTCCACACCGGACGTGTTTATCCGAGTTGATACCCGCTGACAGTGTCAGTCTGTCAGACCCGGTATGTCAGAAGCCCAGTGTTTCCTTCGTATGTTATTTTCTGGGTTCTATTGATTACGAAATGCGGCGCATGCAGCCAGACGGGCTGTTTAAATCCATCACCAGAGTTCATTCTTTGTAACGTCATGCTTTATTGTTCTGCGCAATGTCCCTATGACAACGAGTGTCGATTAATGAAGCCGCAGGACGGTTTCGGTCAGATTACACGATTTAATTCGCCTTCAGATCTAACTGAAATATTTATAAAACCATCAACTCGCAATATTAAATAGTACATGTACATAGTTTGAGGCTATTTTTCGCATTATGCCTGTCCCGTGTTGTCCACGAAGGTGGCGCTTATCCCTATCAACACGTTGTATCACAAATTACACAAGAGCGGATTCCAATTTTGTTGCCACGTTTGCCACAACAATATAAGTGTGTATGAGTGAGCCCGTGTCGACGTCTTTTGCTCGGCCAACTTACCCAGCATGTCATTTTGGTACTTTAAAATTAATTTAAACGCCCAATTTAACGTCATTTTTATAGCAACAACGTCGTGCAGAACAAACTACTATCCAGAATACTTGTAATCGCAACATAGTCCCTGCAAAGGCTAGTCATCTGGAGGTGATATTGGATGCCAAACCACATGTTGATGCATCCAACATTCAAGCTGCGGACTTCCGTGCAGTTATATTCATCAATATCCGGTGTCGTCTGTATTATCGCATATGTTCCTTGCTCCATCTCCTCTGTGTCCTAAAATTGGGACAATTGGGGTTCCCAGTATGGAACTCGCGGAGAGAGGACAAATGCTTGCCTGCATAATGAGCTGCGGACTATAGTAAGAGGCATAAACAGGGTCAGGAAATATTACTGCAGTTTGCCAGGTGATGAGTTAGGAATCTTTAATGGCACCCGGTTGTCATATTAGTCACATGTGCCATTAATGGCCAACTTCGGGATATTGCATTAGTGAGTATAGTCTTCCCTTTGGCTATATATGCGTCCTCCCTTCCTCGCTCCATCGTCAAGTCAGGGACGTGGCGGGGGTGGCGTAGGTTATGGGACATGTCGTGGTAACGACGATCAGAGTAGACAGATGGTGGCTGGGGGTGTGTGGCGGTGTGTCTGGGTGTCGGGGTGGGGCGAGGGTGTGGGGTGTGTGAGTGGACTCGTGCGTGGGAGACTTATTAGGCGTTCACAGGCCATATATATATGGACATCATCAGCAGGATGAATCGCGGCCGGCAGTCTGCAGCAAATTTTATTATCGCGCTAGGATTCCCGAGGATCACGCCTTTCGCCCTACCCTACCCTCCCCACCGCCACCCACCGCCTCACGCTCGCCTGCAGCCAAAATGTTATTATCGTACTAAAGTGACCTCGTGACCCGGAATGACGCGGCGCTGGACCACGTCATTACCTGCCGTTAGGACCACGTGACGTGTCGATTCACCGCCTCCGGACTTCCGGGAAACCCGATGGTCGACCGAGTGATTTCATATTTGGCAGAGGAGAGCGGGTGGGGAGGGGAGTGGGGGTGACATGGCTTTGACCAGGTATACTTCGAAGCTCGCACACGACCAAAAACATTAATTCTGGATTGGGAGCCAGCGTAAATCAAGTTATCATGCCCCGAACATGAACATAATTGTTCAAGTTTAACTTACAGAGATGAAGAGTCAATGACACTATAATAATAATAATAATAATAATAATAATAATAATGTTCAACATAACATACACTGATGCTCTTCGTAGTCTCTCTAATATAAGATCCCACTTGGACTTTATCAAACTAATACAACTTGCGAAAAAGAATTGTCGCATGGTGTAATGTAATATTTGTGTAATTGCCTGTTATTACCGTTCACTTACAAAATCGGACAACTCACGCCCTGTCCAGTATATGTAACTGTCAATAACATATCAAATATGACGAGTAACCATATACATGTATATATCATTATACATAAGTTAGGATGTTTACGGACCTCGACAGCTGGTGGCCTGAACGTGGCCTGAACGCGGCCTGAACGTGGCTTGAACGTAGCTTGAACGTGACCTGAACGTGGCCTGAACGTGGCCTGAACGCGGCCTGAACGTGGCCTGAACGTGGCCTGAACGTGGCTTGAACGTTGCCTGAACGTGGTCTGAACGTGGCTTAAACGTGGCCTGAACGCGGTCTGCAAATGACCTGCACGGGACCTGAACGTGGTCTGAACGTGGAATGAACGTGGCCTGAACGTAGACAGCTATCACCCTTGCCTTCGAATAGAACACATTGAGAAAAAAAAGAACTCTGATGACGATGAAGGACGCAAGACACGTTTTGTAATGGAATAAAATCACTGTCACAGGACGATGTTAAATGACAGTGGGTCACCGACAACGCCTCCCGACTCAATGAATGAATGGACGGGCAGCCGGGAGCGGAAAGCAACCCAAGATACACTTGGCCGTCACAAATCTCAATAACCCCCTTGTAAACTAGGCCCTAATACCCGAACCGTCCGCCTGGACCAGTCATGGCGGCAGACGCAAACGACGCGTTGCCTGTCACCGACTTCAAAGTCTCGGCGAGAGTCATGTGTCGACCACGCGAGACTGCCAATAGAGTCGTAATGCGTAGCCATAAAGAAAGTGCCCAAGTGATGGGTGGTGGCAAGTCTGAGCGGGTCCGTGGGGATGTCCGTCGCCATTGGCTTGGACGCATTGGTCCTGCACCCCGTCCCCATGCTACCCACCGCACGCAGACCTCCTTCCTTAGACCCCGCCCGACCCCGCCCTTCCCCACCATACCCACAGTCCCCTCAAGTAAATTGGACACGGTGGCCAAGATACTGTGTTACCTTTATCATATATATATATATATATATATATATATATAAGTGCACTGTGGCTAGGCGGGTTGTTAGGCAGGATTTAAGGTCAATGCCGTGAGTCAAGATCGAGGGTCAAGGTCGAAATATCGGATAATGTTGGCGGCTAATGGTAATTCCTTCCACGTCTAGCCGGTGTACTCACTGTGCCTTATACAAAACATGCACACGGTAGTGGTATAAGCGCGTGTACGCTAATTTAATAGCATAAAGGTATAAAGTAGGTCACAATATGTGTCTTTGTATTTACTTATAGTCGATCCCAGGCACTGATCCAGAATGTTTGGCATACAGTTACCATTAAAAAAAAGTGCCGTCTTGGATCAGCCCATATACATTCAGGTTTGTATATTTATATGCACTGATAGAGGGCGGATTGCAGGGTAAAATGTCAAAACCGATGATCTACAGAGGCTCAGCTCAACCATCAAGCCCGCAGACTTTATGTTGTCGCCTGTAAGTGGACTCATGTAACAGAGAAATCCTCACACTTTTATAGAGAAAAATGTTACTTATTAAAAACAAGCCGGATTAGACACCATGGATTCAGTGTTTCACCATCGTTGATCCTCGCCATATCACAGCAGTGTCCTTGTTACATAGGCAAGGCCATAGACAATGGAGCATGATCAGAATTCTCATTTCGGCCCCGAATGCCGTAGAAAACTACAAAGAACCGTGGCGCAAATCTGGCAAACGAAACAACCATGCGTAGTCAGTACAAGAGCCACTCCGAGCCCGAGTGACTTTAAAGAAATATTTTCTGTACTTTTCATCATACCGAACTCCTCGACGTGTCAAATAAGTATATTATGTGTGGAATTTTAAATCATGAAAGCCTGTGGGCTATACAGGGAAAGGAACATTTGTCACCGGGGCAGAAATTGGTGGCCGAATTTATATTCCTGCGCGCCTGTTCGCTGTTCGGTATTCTGTGTGATGTTGACCGCGGCTCGCTAGGACGTCAGCGCGCGATAAACTAGTCCGCGTAGTTTTTTGTTGAAATTGTTGTTTTATAGACTCAAAGAGATATAAAACATATGCATCATAATGTTAAGATACTTTTAGTCTTGATTAATAAATGCAAAACATGTAACATGGCGCATGTAAGTAGGCTGCTTTAAACGGCTCGTCTAGTGGGACGTCGGATGGCTGGAGCTGAATTGCACTACACGGTAACACGGAATTGGGCAATGAAATGAGAGGCAGCGAACACACACCATCCGACCCCCCCCCCTCCACCCTCCACCCCACCCCCACACCTCCAATGTATGTGTATACAGCGCCAGTATTTTTACAGCCACTATGGACCCCCTGAACTGTCTGTACCCGGGGCCTCACCTGCAACCTGCGTGGGTAGGGCTTCCTCGACCGAATCCTCTCCAGTCTCCAGCCCCCGGTCCGTCGTAACTCCCCAATGGTGCGACCCCTCAGGCCCCAGCATCACCCCCCGGGGGCACCGCCAACGACGACCGCCAGGGGTCTCCCCCGGTAGAGGCGCCACCTACCTCCCCAGACACATGGGACTCTCCACGTCGGTCGATAGGCGACGAGGAAGTGACGTCACACAGTCAACAATGGTCGCCGCAGGACATCCTCTGTATAAACAACGAGGCGGCTGAGGATTAAGTCAGTCTAGATCCCGGCTTGGCTCAGTTTTTTAGGCGAAATAACGATAATAATCATAATACCGTGTGGCTCCCCCTGTCGTGGAATGGAATGGAATGTTGGTGTTTTAGGCCACTTTTGTGCACATACAGGCTAAATTGGGCCAAGGAACCTCCCGAGACGATGAAGGATGAAGGAATGAAACATGCCCCAGATTAGGTGCCCGAGCCCTGATTCGAACCCAGGACCTATTGATCTGCGGTCTAGTGCGCTAACCACTACACCAGGGAGGCCCCCCCTGTCGTGGTGTCGTCGCTATATACAGGGACGTTCTTCCCACGTCAATGTAAACCAATTGTTCCAGCATAGCGCATGTATGACTCACGCCTGTAGTTGACTGTAGTAATCCATGTTGTGGACACGGAAGATTGATTGACCTCCCAGAGGCCTGAGGGTGGAATTACACAGAAGAAAGCTAGGGTTGGTTGGTTGGCTATTCAGGGCGCTTTAACCACTTTTGGTCATATCGCGTCAATGCGAGAAGGAAGGGAGAGTGGAGCCATGTCCCCGGGGGTAAACCCTCTACTCTTTGCGAAGGACATGGAATCTTTATACTGCGACCACACCGACATGGCCACAGTGGGGCTCGAACCACCGAACCACCGATCAGATGACCAGAGCACTCAATACGAGCGCTCTAACCCACTGAGCTACAGGGCTGGCCCCCGCAGGAGGAAAGGAGGCCGCCGTTCCAATGGAAACTAAATCGATTATTAGTGTCATATATTACCATACTATGAATGCAGATATCGTGCCAGGTCATTGAGGATCATAAAAACGGCTGAAACTAAATATGTGGCAAGTGACATACTAAAACTGGCTGATGGATTTTGGGTGGTTCGAAGAAGCAGAAATGGGAGTTCATATCCAGAAAAACTAAGTATATGTAGCATAAAGATGCATGTATATTAGCATAATTTGTTGACTGGGCAATCGACCTTGCGGACGACAAGAAAACAAAGCGATTAAGGGGAACAAATGAGATAATAAAACTGGCAAAACAATTCTTTTTGTAAGCCGCGACAATGTATTTACATTATTATTAGCCGTTACGAAAAAGAGTAAATGCATTTATCACTTCCACGACTAGTTTAGTTGGCATATTTACTCTGCTTGCCCTACTTTTAGGGGCATAAAATATATTATATCTCTGCACACAACGCTATTATACGACGCTGGACGACCTACTTGCAACTCACGGAAAGCCACGGCTTTGATCGACCATTGATCACTGCGCAATAACTAGTACCTCGTGGGAATTTAACGACATTGCCATCGACCTGTTTCAGGCAGAAGTATTGAGTGTCGCAAATAGTGTTACCCATAAACGTGTATTTATTGAGAGTATTGCGCAATATATTCAGTCTGAGAGGAAGGGTTCACCGAGTGCAATGCTACAAAAAGACGTGCTGCAGATCCCCCTCCCCCATCACCCCATCCTCCCCACCACCCACACCAACACTGGGACCTCAATGTAGATGTGCCTGCCTCGGCGCGGGGGTGGAAGTGGCGCGGGGACGTGGACAGGGGTGGAGGGTGGATGGAGGGGGGGTACAGGGGGCGGGGGGCGGGGGGGCGCAGGGGTGAGGGAGCGGGGTGGGGATGGAGGGTAGCGAGGGGGCGGGGTTGGGGTTAGGGGGTACGGATAATTAAACACGTTGGGGGTAGTTAATTTGTAGAATGATTGGTGCAGGATATGTTAAGTACACATTAGGGTATGTTAAATGAAGGACCGAAATATGGTTGCGTTTGTGGTGGTTGAATGGAGATAATTTAGTATTTGTTGGAAAGGAGGAGGGGGGCGGGTGGGGGTGGGGGGCTGGGCTCATCAAAGTCATAAATGACGACCAAGAGGAGGTGGTGGTTATGAAATATCCTGACGCCTACCCCGATGCCCCCCCCCCCCTCCCACCTCCCGTCATCCTCCTCCTCCCCTCCCATTCGCCCTATGTTTGCATAAATGCCACGCCCCCCCCCACCCCCACCCTGGCTGCCCCTCCGCATATGCCGAGAGATGGCACCCTTTGTGTCACTGACTACATGTCAAGGAACACGTGACGAAAAATACAGCTCCGGTTATGGGTAGACGGCGGGGTCGGCCGGATGGGTTGGGTGGGCGGGGCCAACACGGGCGACGTGTGGGGGTGGCTATAGGCTGGGTGTCGGGTGGATATGGACGGGGCTGGATATTGCTGTGGTATCGCGCTGGGTGGGGCTGTGGTGGGGTAGGCTGTGGTGGGGTAGAGGTCGCTGTATATGGTCTGTGGATATGATCACAGCGTTACGCGGTAAGGCCCGAGGGGAGGGGAGGGGGGGGGGTTACTCAGGGAAGTGAAGTGCAGGAGGTGGAGCTGTAGATGGTTTTTCGGGGAGGGGGAGGAGGCCGGGGGGGGGGGGGGGTGGCGACAATACCAGAGAGGTCGCGCCGCAGGAGTTCAGGAAAAAAATCTGTTCATTACGCATAGGCCCGGGCGGCATGTGGGATCTGGGGGTGTCGGGGTGGAATGTGTTCTCAGGGCAGTGGGGGCGGTATGTGACCTGGGGTTGTTGAGAGCGGGATGTGACCTGGGGGTGTTGAGAGCGGGATGTGACCTGGGGGCAGTGAGGGAGCGATGTGACCTGGGGGCAGTGGGGGCGCGATGTGACCTGGGGGTGTTGAGGGCGGGTTGTGACCTGGAGGCAGTAGGGGCGGGATATGACCCGGGTTGTTGAGGGCTAGATGTGACCTGGGGGCAGTGGTGGCGGGATGTGACCAGGCAGTGTTGGGGGCGGGATGGAATCTCAGAGCAGTGGGATGGGGTGACTTGGGGGCAGTGGGGGCGGGATGTGACCTGGGGGCAGTGGGGGCGGGTGGTGATCTGGCAATGGCTGGGGCGAGATGTGAAAGTGGAGACGTGATTCGAACTTGGGTAGTGGCAATTCCACCCTGCCCCCTCTCATCCCCTCATGCCCATTTGCATCAACCCCAATTCTTTTCTGAATCGGTTATTCTTCTCTACTCGCACGCCTTATTTTATTGCGGGAGCCAAATTCAGTTCATTTACACAATCCACACAAGAACACCGCATCCTTACAACCTACTACCAAGCGTATCCCCTCAACTCCTCCCACTCCACTGTTAATACTCGCATTCCCCATTCCCCATTTGTTACCCAGTACGCTAGCTATCCTTACCCTTGACAACAATACCCTACGCCCCTGACCCTACGCTATGTCCCCTTCATTCCCCAGACTATCCTCCCACTGTACCCTCACCCTCACCCTCATCCTCACCTTCACCTTCACCTTCACCTTCACCTTCACCTTCACCTTCACCCTCACCCTCACCCTCTCCACCCAACATCTTCACCCTCACCCTCACCCTCACCCTCACCCTCACCCTCACCCTCACCCTCACCCTCACTCTCTCCACCCAACATCCTCGCACTGCATCCTCACCCTTCCGCACCCAAACGGCCACCCCCCCCCCCCCACGCCCCCGAGCCGTAGCCACCCCGCTAGCTAACACTGGCTCTTGGAGTCCCTGCAGCCGCCCGGTTGTTACCTGAATAGAAACGAGTCAGCTCCCCACCGAGCGCGGCACACATCAAAGGCCACGATTTTCGCCGAGTCAGCAATTCGTCAGCCGCCGCAGTCTGGACGCCACGCAATGGCCGCCACTCCGCAACGGAAGTTCGGGTAAATCGCTCCGTGGCAACGGCTGAGGCCGATGAAAAATGGTAACGCTCTAATAGAGTGAAAGGCGAGGTCACCCTACCGCGGAGGGAGTGGG
Source organism: Arenicola marina (assembly GCA_964019135.1). Lineage (NCBI taxonomy): Eukaryota > Metazoa > Annelida > Polychaeta > Arenicolidae > Arenicola > Arenicola marina. The sequence goes on along the minus strand of OZ025253.1, from coordinate 37,106,928 downwards.
CAAGGGGGATGGGTGGCGGGGGGGGGGGGGGTTGGAGGGGAAGTAGTGAGGGTAGTGGGGGCTCACTATACCACAGGGGGAATGAGAGAGGGAGCGAGGGGGGGGGGTGATGGAAGTGTCAACGCAGAGAGAGGGAGAGGGAGGGCGAAGGGGGAGGAGTTATCATAGCGACTGGGACAGCCCGAGAGGAGACAAACAGGGTGGGGTGCGAGGTGGGGTGAGGGACAATGGTGGGTCGGGGTGGGACGTATGGTTAACGTAAACTCTGGGTCACCGTGTGCAAGCTCGGAGCCGAGTGTCTCTCATTTATAATGAAGATGACGTATTTCCTAGTTTGACTCGTTTTGGTTTGCCCATTTACGGCTGAATTATTGGCCGTCACTAGTTAAGTTGTCAAGCATACGGTGCGGTCGCCAACGTGGTTGCCATGGCAAAATTTGACAGCTACAAAGACACATTTGTTAACGTGGGCGATAATACGATGAAACCTCAAACATCCATTGCGCTTTGGGGTCAAACGCCTACAAGACAACTCGGTTGTCGTTATGCACTATCGTCGATTATCGGTCTTTTTTTTCTCTCAATTGTTTTGGTCATGGCAGTTTAGTGCACATTTCAGATATGTTTCCTTTCTAGAGTAATTAACCTAACTACATTGAAGTACACACAAGTCTTATTTATCAAATGGGTAAACATTGAAACGGAAAGGTAAATTAAGAAACGAGATGAAAATGGGGTTGAAAGTAATGACAAAGTAAAGAAAGTACTGACTTTGTCGGATCTGTGATTCATTTGCCACTACTGGGCTGCAACGCCAAAAGGGCCAACAGTTGTCACAAAAAGAGAGCTCGCGATCAGCGATGATGCGGATATTGTTTTATTGGCCTAAAACGGAGAGTAGATGGCGGCCAGCTGACAAATAGAATCATTTTTCGTTCGTGAATCATTTATTTGCGTAGAAGTGTTGCTATAAATTATTGTCATTATGTTATGTTGCAAAAAAAGACTATTTCATTTCCGGTATTGAGAACATGACAGGCTTTAGCTTCTTATCGCAATGCATTCTTCGTCAAAATTGACTTTAAATGAATACCTTTCGAAATAATGTCTATTTTGGACAAACATGGCTCGTTTCAGCTTAGAAAGGATGATCGTTTCAGCTTAGAAAGGATGATTCTGCCCTCATTAACCTTTTCAGTTCCACAAAACATGCAATCGTGAACCATATGCACCCACCCCACCTTACCCACATACTCTCCCCTTCCCTCTCTATCCCCTTCTTTGCAAACCATGCATCTAAATCGTCCCTCTCTGATGGGTGATGCACCTTACAACACCCGCCACGACCAGGAAGTGTGCTCAATATTACACGCTGCGCCGTTCATAAGCAGCCCAATCACTCAGGGCTGGCAGTCGGCGTGTATTAAACAGAATCGTCCTTCATTAGAGGCCCGTGAAGGGTAACGCTGACCTTGCCGTTGTCACTTCCGGTCACGTGAGTGCAAGCAGACGACATTTTGAGGCCAACATAAATCACTTCCGAAGCCAGGCGGAAAGAGACTAGAGGGGGGAGCATTTAGCCGGGGGTGGGGGTGGAGGGGGGTGGGAGCCTAGGGGATGATGGCTGGGGGGATGCGGAGGGGGTGCTGGAAGGGTGCGACGGGGGTGGGGGGGGGGGTGGATGGGGGTGGGGTGGGGAGTGGGGGTTACTTACTGCCCGGGTAATGTGTTTGTGCTCAGGGTGGGTGGCCGGGTGGGAAGACTTGCGGGCTGGAGCTGGGCGCCGCCGTGGGATTGGGGTGGTTCCATACCCTACTCTATCACGGCCTATTAAGTCCCCCTGCCCGACTCACTGAATCGCCAGAACTACCGGCAGCTGTAGCCATACCCGTCATTACATTAATCACATGCGTACCGGGAGGGGGGGGGGGGGGAGGGGGGGGGACAGACAAACAACCATCACCATTTCACAGGTGTGTGTTTTCGTCCCCCCCCCCCCTCTCCCCACGCCAGCTCCCCGTCCTCCGCCCCGTCTGCCCTGTCACCCACCGCCCTACCACAACTCCGTGACTTGCCTGTGTCCCTTTCTAGATTTGTTTAGCTGGCATAACTCACCCTCACCCTTCACGTACCCACATGACGCGGTCGACCATGTATGGTGAACAGAAACACTGCCAACTATGTTTAAAAAAAGTGCCGCCACGCAGGTTCGAGGTTTGCAATTACCGCACAAGCCATGGCTTCCGCTCTGCAAGGACGTACTTTAGTTCTGTCTAGGTTACGTGTGCGAAAACAAATTATTTCGTCGTTGTATGTAAGATCAAAGACAGTACCGAAGTAAGGTAAGACAACATGCCGACTCATTTTGTTTAAACGTACTAATACTGCATACTTTAGATTTACGACGGATCATTTTACCCACAATAGCATGATAGGACAAAAGAACGATGTCAAAAATTGTAAATAGGAGTGAAAATTTACGCTTCGTCATTCAACTTTTCCTCCTAATACCGTTAAAGACAAAGGTGCCTTTCAAGTGACTTCATCGGAACGATCTTTCCAGTGATCGCGACTTTATCAGTATATTCGTACTAAAAGATCGCAAATTTATCGGATATAACCTTTTCATCGATGATTATCATCTTGCCAAACTCTCGCAATTTCATTACAGTAATGTTGCCCAACGATCACGATATTATCGGTGTGATCTTTCCAACCGTAATTCACAGTGTGAATGTCATTGTTCGTGCGAACTCACCGGAGACCCAATAGGGACGTCATGGTATACCCTGTATTTTCCCATGGAATCAAGGGGTAAAAATTGCGGCAAAAAATGTGTGTTGTAAACGGGAACGAGGTGTGCCTTGATGCCTGAGATAGCGGATATTTGTGATGAAACGTATGCCCATATAGAGGGGAGGGGGGGGGGCATGACCCATCTGAATCGGGAATCCCCAAGAATTAGGGAGGGCAATATCGAATCTTCAAGACCTGTTAGATATGGGCGCGAAAGACAACTCCTTAATGGTCGCGAATATGGAGGAATGAAGGGGTATTTGCGTTCCTATATTAGATAACCGTGAATCGGGAAATCGTCAATTTAGTATCGTGTATCCGCCCTTCCCTTGCATGCAGAGAGTTATGTTTTTAATTTATCGTGACCTGGGAAAAAATAAATTTATTCTTCGTGATCTTGGTAACACGTCTCCCCGTTGCTGCCCTCCACCCCCCACCCCCCACCCCCCCCCACCAACATAATAGATAGCGCTAACTAGGGAAAGGTGAACCAGGAATTGTGCGGATAACGACCACCAACAATTTCAAACAGCTGATCGCGAATCGCCAAGAATTCCTGGATGCCAATCGCGAAGATCAGAACAGGTACCCCCCCCCCCCGTCCCCCCTCCCATGGCATCAATGGGTAAAATTGCGACAAAAACTTATGTTGTGAATGCCGCTGAGGCAGACTGTGGACAGAGAACAGGCCCGCTCTGAGCGGAGTATGAGCCAGAGACGGTATTGGCGAGTGGGGACGTGTAGACAATGTGGTGGCGGTATGGGAATGGTCGTTAATTCAGCCCTGAGTGACCTCGCGCATGGTCGGCGCCCCCATGGCTTACGGCGTCACTCCGTGGTGGGATAATACATAAATAGAAGTGTCATAAAAATAGGGAACTTGGTATCAAACAATTATAGATAGTGTATGAGAGACATAAAACCGGGGCTGTAGGGGGGGAGGCGAGAAAATAGATCTAGAAAAAATAACAGTAGGAGAGGGAGAGGGAAAGCGAGGAAAAGGAAAAGAAAGGATCATAGAGTGAAGAAATAGAGATAGAGATGGATATAGAGATAGATAGACTCATGGTGGGAGAGAAATATGAGGGGGGGGGGGGAAGCGATTTCTTGTAGCCAATGTAGCATTATAACTAATCAGTAAGATATTTATATATATGCATAAACGACCACGTGACAATGTTTGGGTTTGGCGGTAGACAAATAAACGCGTGACTAAGAGAGCAGAACTAGAGCTACTGTCACCCTGCCACTTAATTATTGAGAGGGGCGGGGATTTGCCTACCTACAACCCCCCCCCCCCGCCCGCTTTCTCCCGCTTCATTTCCTTGTCTAATCGTTAGGGCAAGACACCGCAATGGATCAGTGGCATTTTGTATCCATTCACCGTTCATCGTTCCGGGAATTTCCTTGGATCATGTTACGCACGAAAGTGGCCTAAGGCACAAAGTCCAACAATTGCATTTCCCGCTTCATAAGGGTTAAAACTAATTTATTTATAATATTATTATTTAGTGGTCTGCAGTACAATGAACGTAGGAAACATTCGCACAAAACACCCATGGCAAGTTGATGCCCGCGTTACCATAATTGCGCTTAATCCAGCTTGGAAAGGGTAAACATTGCAGGTCGTTCTCAATCGAAGAGTACCCGTTCCAACGAACAGCAGTCACCGGTACGAGTGGTTCAGCTTAGTACTTTGGGGCGGACCACGGGAGAGAGAGGGAGTTTGGCGGAGGGGGAGGGGGGGGGGGCGGCCGATATAATGGACTGAGCCTAACATCATGTAATAAGTTAGTGTCGGCTTTCTTCCAGCATTAATAACTGTATTTACTGATAAAAGGGAGAAAAGTGATGACAAACAATTTTTCAGCCATAAGCGTACGCCAAGCGGTTGTCAAATACGTAAGAGTGAGTTGTTAGGCCTAGATAAATGTTTAGAATACATAGAAAGATATGGAAGGAAACGGAATACAAGGGTTCATATGATTAGACCTGTCCATAGGAGTGGGATTATCCATTATTTTCACCTACTAAGCTACTGTGCCGCCAAATATAAATATTGTTAATCAATATCATCATACTTAACCCCTCCTTCCTCAATTGTTCTTCCATGTTAGAGCGAACCACCGTTTAAATGTGGGTCACCCCTAGATACTTTTGCCAAATAGACCACGTTGGACTTGGGCGATGACCATCGCACCCGGGTTAAAATAATAAGTGCGTGTTGAAGATTAACCATGGCGCCGAGAGTGGGGGTAGGGTAGTGGGGGCTTTTCGACGGGGATCAAATTCTAACGAGGAAGTTGGCATGCGGAATCAAGGGGGAGCACAATCACAAGTAAATTGGGAACGTTATGTTTTTTCTTTGGCTTGTAGGAAAGCTAAATATGAGGAATCAAGGGGGAGCACAATCACAAATAAATTGGGAACGTTATGTTTTGTCTTTGGCCTGTAGGAATGCTAATTATGAGGAATCAAGGGGGAGCACAATCACAAGTAAATTGGGAACGTTATGTTTTTTCTTTGGCCTGTAGGAATGCTAAATATGAGGAGTCGGGGAACCCCCTTTACTCCCACCATGCCCCTTCATCCCCACCCAGAACACACCCTCAAAGATAGTCACTGCATTATATTGTCAGTTCGTACCCCGGTCTGTGGCACGGCGACTCGGCCATCGCTCGTCCCTCGATCGTCTCGTCCCCAGCCAAGCGTCAGTATTTCATCCCAAAACGCCGTCGCCCAACGGCAGCTGGCAGCTCGGTCGCCACCTAGCGGTGGAGATTGCAAGCATCACGCCCCATTAACTCCTCTGAACTCCTGGGTGAGGGTGGGCGGTGAGGGAGGCTTGGGTGATGGGGGGGGGGTCGCGGGAAGGGACGGCGGTGGGGGGGAGGGGGGGGGGGTGAGCGGCGTGTCGCCGAGTTGGTGTGCCATCGCCACTTTAAGCCTGGCATCACCTATATATCGATATTTTCTCGCGCTAAAGCCCTCACCCCCCCCGTTCCCCTCCACCCCCCGCCTTACCACCCCCTCAATCACACACACCCGGGCCGGTTGGGCGATATTTCGTGACGTCTATTAATAGTCGACTGGTGACTGCCGAGGCTTACTCACCGACATTACACTCAGTGAGTTCTCAGATCTGCACACCCGCCCCCCTTCCTCCCCCCCCCCCCCTTCCTTCCCCTCCCCTCCCCCACATCCACCTCCCCACGCTCCCCCCGCCGCTGTGGCGGAAATGCATTGTCACCCTTGATTTCATAATTTCGTTCATTAGGATTTTTGTGCGGGGATAGGGTGCGTAGGTGGGCGTTCTGGGAAGAGAGTGGGAAATAGTTGGCCGCGAAACATGGCCAGAGCGAGTGGGGCGACCGGGCGACTGGTTAATAGTCTAAACCAGCCCCTTCCATGGCATTCAATGCGTTGTCAGATATTCAGATTTTGCAGCATATATAACAAGCAAGACAAAAAGTCAAAGGCCAATTAATACATGTATGAATTACTCGATTAAAACGAGGCACACCGTGCGGCAGCAAATGTTTTTTCACCCTTTTCTTTCCCACCAACGGCGTGAGGCGCCTGGGTAGTTTTTAACCGATTGCCCCTTTCCCGAGGCCCCATTTGACTGCGGTACCACGCGTCCGGGCTTCGAGGCTGTGCCGTTTGCATCCGGCACCCAATTGATTTTCACTCTATCAGACATCTGCTTAGGGCGACTGGGCATCGGGCGTAATTACATAACGCTAATAACAGCAGCCCTCTACAAACAGAGAGCCTTGAAATACCCACTCCCTGGCCTTCCAATCTCAGGCGCTGCGTTCACAGCGTCGCTGAAGAAAAAAAAACACATAGAAAAATCTGTAAAAACAGTTAATGCGATGACTTTTCAATGGCATGACTGACAGCGGATTAGGTATTCCCATCATCAACTTCCACATTACGTCGATATCCCCCCAGAAAAAATAGTCTTGTATTTTGGGTTAAAAGAATAGCGGGCTGGCTAATTTGTCGTAATGCCCTGTTTACCGATATGATCCAAAAATGTTCAGCCCCAAAGCTGTTTTAAGGGGGTTGCTTTCCCTCTGCTAAACACAGAGCGCCACTTTTTTTTGCGACATTGATGTCATGTCTATTTTCGTTCTTATTTTTCGGTGTTATGTTTATATCTGTAACAATTGAGATGCTGTTAATGGGCGTTGGAACTTAAGACTGCTTTGGCCATTTATTCTGTAATGGGGTCTGTATTGAACGTTACCCATCATGATGGGAAGACTCGATCGATATGGCCACGCACCTCTATAGCGTAATGCTAAGAAGCTCCGGAACAACGTAAAAACACTACTACGGCCCCCGGGTGGAAAATCAGATGAGCCGATCTGATTATTCGATAATGTGACTGTGAACCCGGAGCACCCTACCTGGTTATGGTCTGCATGGACATTTTCTCCATATTATATTTCGCATTATATGTATGTTATTTCAGTTACCAACGTGGATTTATTTGGTTTCTTGATGACACACTTCTACCTTCTGTATAACATATAACATATATATGTAACACACAGTCCACAGAAGTGACAAGCTTACAACTGTGAACACGTGACCTGCTGTCAATACTCCATGGTTTACACGTCATCTATCTAGTGAATACATATTACTCTTTTGTTGTATATTATAAGAGTTTGCCGATGTGTTATACTACCTATAATAATTAGTTCGGTTGGCATCCGACGGCATTATTGATGTAGTATGACCGGTAACCATAGCTTATAATAAACCGTGAGCACTAAACATCAAATAATTATGAAATTTATATAAATGGTATGCTTTAGACGGAACCGATCACAAAGATAATAATTACTATGATTGGAAAACATGATTGTTTTAACCTATTCTATGTCGTCAGTATTCGTCCTATGCCATTACTGGTCATTATTCAGCCCATCACGTAAATTAACTTGGTTATAAATATCTCCTCGCCATAATTATATTACTCTTTGATTTCAAATTGCAATGGAATAACCAAAATGATAAAAGATGATATGGTCCCCTATTTGATGCATTATATAATTGCTCTTCCCTCAAAACAAATTAGTCGCCTTCCCAGTAGACAACGATATGCCATGACGACGGTCCTATTATAGCAGTCGGCATAGGCCCAGAACGTGAGGCCGAGGCAGTTACGTTGCCTTGTCTTCTCCTTCCGGCGTCTCCACGCTCTGTCATTACACGAACGGAAACCACGCACTTCCTCACTAACAACGGAAGCCGCGACGAACATGCCACTGCCAACAGACTGTAGTTTCTAATAAAAAGAAGTATTCCTGTGAATTAATGACCCGCTCCGCCGCCCCCCCCCCCGACCGCCCCCCCCCCCCAAAAAAAACAGTCAGTTAAAATTTTGTGCATTAAGCATTGATAGATCTATGCAATTATTTCTGCACGAAGTGATATAATAAATTTAAGTACAGCAGCATAGGAACATCATTTAATGGCGTGAAAAGTGATATGGGTGGGACTAAGGGATAATCCCCGGCCAACACAATAACCCAAATAAATATATCAGATTTACGTGTGGCAAACACGAAGACATAACATTTAAAAAGAAATCAATACACACTTAATTATACTAATATATATATATATATACACGTATATACTAATAAAAAGGAAAAGCAATAATAGCATTCACATTTGGTTATAGAAGATTTTTTATAACGATACTGGGGCCACCTGATGGCGATGAAGCAACGACAACACTAAATACGAAGCAAAACCCCACGTAATGACCTTGAATGTCTTTCGGCTTGATCGTGATTACCGTGCAATGGTTCCGATTAACAACATGGCAGCCTGTCTGTTCGTCCGCGGACGTTTGCACTAGATGCTCGTTCAGCGGGTCATCATGTACGTTATGGGTGGATGTTGCTACAAGTGGGGCTTTGCTGTTTTACGACAATGATGTTTGTCTTTGAGCCCCTCCCTTTGTTACCCTTGGGTGACCCTGTTTGCTGAGGACATACGGGGCGTTACGTCCACTGTGGTAATCGCTTTTGTCCCATTGTCTGTCTGTATGTCCATCTCTCTCTCGCTCTCTGTCTCTCTGTCGCTCATTCTTGTCGGGTCATTTTCAGTGGTTAATTTCTATCTATCCCTCCATTTTCCCCTTCATCTGTTCCTTTCATCTCCCCATTATGTCTCTGTCCCTCCACTTCTCCCTCCATCTCTCTCTTATGTCTAGGTCCCTCTACCTCTCCCTCCATCTCTCACGTATGTCTCTGTCCCTCCATTTCTCCCTCTATCTCTATCCCTCCATATCTTTGTCCAGCCCACTTATCCCTCCATCTCTGTCCATTCATACCAGTCCCTACATCCATATCTCCATATCTGTCCCTCCATATCTTATTCTTTTCCCCTCTCTCTCTCTCTGGCTGTTTGCCGTTAATCCCTTCTCAATGTTTAACTCCCTTCATCGGCTCTTCCATCTGTATCTCGGTCTCTGCGTCTTTCCGTTCGTCAACCTGTCAACCTTCTCAAATGCCAATTCTCTCCATCTGTATATCTATTTCTCTGTCGCTTACCAACCGGTTAGTGCCAGAATGCTCCCTAACTTCCTCGAACATACATACCAGTGATATTGGTGGCTCCGTCTTTAGGACAGCTACGGACACATTCCTCTCTTGCGGTTTGTCTATTGTCTTCAGAATCGAATATTATTATAATTAAGTACCCTTCGTCGAGTCCTTCCATTAATAGGCCGATCCAGGCTGTCAATCATTCATTGGCGTCACGGTTGCTTTTATCCAATCGTGTGGTGTAAAAAGGTCTTCCACGTGCGTTAGGTCGGACAAACAACTCGGACAAACAAAGCGTCATGTCACTTTGTCGTCAGTTTCAGCGATGAGTACTTCTCACTTGTACCTACCATTAGCTATGATTGTCAATTTCATGCTCACGACTAAAGAAAAAGGACTCGTGGGCGGAGCTTTGTGTCGGAGTGTGGATCGGTCTATTGTCGCATGGCATTCTGGGGTCCTTCACCGAGATTAACGCTTCGTCAGCTTTGGTGAAGTTACATAATGGCAGCGCCAGCCGTGGGGTCAATTGCTTAATACAGACGATCGACGTTACTTTGAATTCAAGAGTCAAACATATGATCCGTTATGGTCATTCATTTGTAGACTTATTGTCTCGCAAGAACGCGTGAAAAACCATCATGGGACGCCATTTCAGCCTTGAAATGCAGAACATGTGCACAGCCTCTGGTGGCTCCCGCCCCTTTCTAGTCGACAATGAAAAAGGCACTTCTGAAATATTCGATAAAACATGCTCCCCGTGGTGCGAAACTGACGACCGCCACATGGAAATATCCATATGGAATTTCCGTCACCCCTGGGACCAGAAATAAGAAGATAACAAGTCATTTGTATAATATTAACATCCGGCGGATCACTCTCGTTATCGCTTGATACCACTCGTAAAGTGTGTGGCTTTCTCTTCGACCTAATGTGACGTGATGCAGATTTTCCTCAAGACAAAATGTGCCAAAACAATTAGGTGAGCCGTTGTGCGACAACCTGATGGTTTCTATTGTGGCCTATTTCATGTACATTGTTTAGCCGACTACGGGCTTTAGTCGGCTAGAATGTGCCCATCATTTACATGGTAACTTTAGTCGACTAAGTCCCGTGCTTGGCTTAACTGCCTTCGTGAAATTGGCCACTGAGCATGACGCTTTATATTGGAACTTGCTGTAAGTAATAATAATGCTTAGAATAGGAATGTATTCACGCAGAAAGAATCAACGAAGCAAAAGTGTTTAAATGTAGCCGATCCTCTTTGTGATGTCGATCAATATAGAATTCCAACGGAAATGTTTTCATTGCTGCAACAATGCCGTCGTTGTTTCTTTCCTGGAAATAACTTCTCATGGAGAAAGACGTTCATATCCGGTTGCCGGTTTTCGCGCCATTTGTTCAATGACCTTCACCTTGTGCCGCATTCTTCAACTTCCGTAAGACGGGATTTCCCGAGATTACCCGACTTATTTGACGCGATCAATCCAGGCCGACTTGACGACTTCCTCATGGTGTCACTGGAACCTTGGAATATCCCTAGCGGTCACCCTGACCTTTCGAAGCCTGGCTTAGAGCTGATTGGGTGCCCGCTTAAGTATGTCTAGCACCCGGGAGCTGCTTTTGCAATAACGACTGTTTCGGTGACTGGTAGTATTGCTGGACTGCAAATCGTAAGGTAGTCCTGATTCGACGTACATTTTCTACACTGCAGATGGCAAAAGTACAGATTTGTGGTGTTGATGACCATCAATATGATGATAAAGTACAGATTTGTGGTGTTGATGACCATCAATATGATGATAAAGTACAGATTTGTGGTGTTGATGACCATCAATATGATGATAAAGATAATGCCATTGGGGAATGATATGGATGATAAAGCCGCTTATAACGATACGGACGGCGAGACTGATAATGTCAACATGATAATCTAGATTCTTGTGATATTGGCGATTGTGATATTGACGATTGTGATATGGACGATAATTATGATATTGACGATTATGATATGGACGATAATTATGATATTGACGATAATTATGATATTGACGATTGTGATATGGGCGATTGTGATATAGACGATTGTGATATTGACGTTTGTGATATTGACGTTTGTGATATTGACGATGCGTTATGGGGACTGAACTAAATCGTTGCAGCTTTACATCTAATAGACACAGACTTTAATTTGGGCATCTTATTCTATTCACTGGGGCCCCCGTCGAAGGTTAGGACCACCCAAGCCACAGACTCCATTAATAGAATCGACACGATGGAATGATGGATAATGCGTACACATGGTCATGCATACAACCATTGTAAAGTCCCATCTCGACCAATGAACGAAGTTCGCAGCCGGCTTGGCGCGTCCTTTGTTATCTGCTCGGACCAGCGAACCACCACAGCAGTGACCGTACCTTGCCCCCAGCGGTGAAAATCAACGGTGGGAAAGTGAAGTTCATGCTTCAGGAGAGAAGGTTTTTCCGCGACAGCAGACAGCTACCACTGTAACGTTGTAGGCCGCAACAAGACCGCTGGCCACACCACCACACCTTGGTGGTCCAGAGAATGACCTTGATGGAAACGACCTTCGATGACCTTGTGCAATGAATACAAGCCCAGGATGTGGCCTAGCGTGATGATGGAGTACATGGGGTCGGCGTTTTTCCGGGGGGGGGGGGTTAAGGGGATGCGGGTGGGGGCTTTGAGTGGGGGGAGGGGGGTAAATGGGAGGGGCTGGAGGGGCGTGGTTTGTGTGGGGTAATTTACGTCAGTTGGTGGGGGGACTTGCTAAATGCGCTGCCATGTGTTAACAATAATATTAAGAGGCCACGTGGTATCGATCACGTGGTTACACTTTGCGGTTCTTTCATTAATTACACCTGAATTAGTGGGGTGAGAATAGAGGATTATAATATGCACCTTATCGATTTGATTAAATAACAACCATTTGGCGTGTCGAATTTTTATTAAAATCAAGTACTGGTGAACGTAGACGTCTGGCTTCTCGCTCTACCCTCAGGCGACTTGAATCCAGTATCGTAGCCCGTGCGGTCTTGCCCAATGGGTTCTGCTACGTCAGCCGTCGAGTCCGGGAGTTGGCGCATCACTGTGTAAATGTTAGCCGTCATGCAAGTAAGCGATTCGGTGTCATCTGTCGAATAGAGTAGCGTGCCACTCTACCAGATCTACACTTCCGCCCCCGTGGTCACCATACGACCTTCTTAGGGTTAAAGTGTCTCTTTCAAACTAACCCACCAATCGGCAAAGATGGCGTCTTGATGAAAGCTGCCCACGTGAGGTCCCCGGATCTAGAAATTTGAAACTTTGAGGAGGAGGAGGAGGAGGAGGAGGAGGAGGAGGAGGGGTGGAGTGTGGAATGTGGGTTGGGTGCGCCCTCGGAAAACTGGTCTGCTGGAGGAAAGGGACTGTGGAGCGGTGGCCAATATTCTGTTGCATTCACAGACTCCTTGTCAGGGATTATGTGTCATAGGCACTTGACCTGGAGGCTGTGAGGACATTAACCCCGAGCTCCGAATGGCCGTCAATGGGCAAAACAGCGACCCTTCCGCAGCGCAAGGTGATCCACAACCATGACGACATATTGCCGCGACCTGACCCACGACAACAGTGGCCCATTGCCGCGACCTGACCCACGACCACAGTGGCCCATTGCCGCGACCTGACCCACGACCACAGCGGCCCATTGCCGCTACCTGACCCACGACCACAGTGGCCCATTGCCGCTACCTGACCCACGACCACAGTGGCCCATTGCCGCGACCTGACCCACGACCACAGTGGCCCATTGCCTCGACCTGACCCACGACCACAGTGACCCATTGTCTCGACCTGACCCACGACCTCAGTGACCCGTTACCAGGATCAACCCTCGACCATAGTGACCTATTGCCACGACCTGACCCTCGACCACAGTGACCCATTGCCGCGACCCAACCCTCGACCATAGTGACCCATTGCCGCGACCTCCCCCCCCCCCCCTCGACCATAGTGACCCATTGCCGCGACCTGACCATCGACCGCAGTGGCCCATAGCTCTCTCCATCCCAGCAACACTTGTCTTC